>VZTI01000922.1:476671-494926 GCA_013397865.1 Struthidea cinerea | reverse complement strand
AGAAAAGAAAAAAGAAAAAAGAGCAGCTGGTGAAAATGTGGTGCTCCTTATCTCTTCACATTCAAATTGCTCTTCTTTTACACTAAGGTTTTCGGGGAAGAACTTCTACCTGCTTTGCTGCCATACACAGAAAATGGTTGATGTAATAATCTAAGATTGTGGCCTCTCTTGGTAACTTCAGAAACAGTTGTTGAAAACTGAAACCACATCACCTTCAGTGTCTAGAGCAAAAGAATGAAAAATAATTTGCACTTGGCTCTAATGAAGGCAGATTGCAGTCTTGGTGACCTTGGGCAAGTTACTCAAGCTCCATGTTTGCCTTCCTGCTCAGCTGTAAAATTAAGTCAAAGCAGAACTTCACTGAAAAACAGATGCTGCTTCATAGTTGATTTTTTTTTTCCTGGTAAATAAATTATAGAAGAAAATATAATAATTAATAAGTAGCAGTCAACACAGTAATTATGTGGCCATATCCATTATGACTGTATAAAAACAAAATCAATTTTCATTAGGGGATATTAATGTTATCAAGTATTGCCAGAAAGACTGCAGCAGTTACCAAAAAAGCTTTTCTTTAGTGAAGCACAGCCATTCTTTCATTCTCTAGTATTGTGTACTGTTTTAACCAATCAGATCTTGATATAAAATGGCTGTATATTTTAAGTTAAGCCCAATTTGAATACGCATTTCAGTACTGTTTCATATATTTATGCACAGGATACTCTTACCTTCATAAAAGGGAAAGTTTTATGAGCAATGAACAAACAATCAGATTCAGCTGCAGTTTAAACTGGTGTAAATATGTCTATTCTACCAAGACCAGTGAAGCTGCCTGTAGCACCAGGATTACTTCAGTGACTTCCAGGACATTAATTAATGTAGGGTTTGGTTTTATTTTTTCTGTTTTGAACTGGAGAAGAATGTGAGGTAAGTTCTGTTTCAGGGATGCTTCATGATTTTCAAACAAGCATGATGAACAGAAATGCAATTTTCCGTGTTCATAAATACAACAATAGATCAAACAAGAAAACATTTCCTAATTCTGAAATGCTTTTTTTATTGAAGCAGTGGGAAGAGGGCTAGAAATTTGCAAAGAGCCTTGGTATCCATATTATTTTGTAATGGAATCTATGTTGTTGTGTATTGAAATTGTATTGTCATGTATTTTGGAATTTGGCAATCTGTGGTAAAAATCTACAGGAAGATTTTCAGGTGTGCTGTCATTATTTTAGAAATACAAGGAGCAAGGAAATGAATAATCAATGAACAATTCAACTTGGAAAAAAAAATGTACTGTCAGATCACACTTCTTGTTCTCACATAGCAGTGTCCAAAGTTAAATTTCATTATGCTAGTCAAGATATTTCAGAAACAGCCATGACCTCTGATATTCTGGTCTTTGCAGACAGAACTTAAAGGAATCAGTTTTCACTGTCTCTTTCAAGACAATCACATAGATTCTCTTTTCTATTTACACTGTAGAATGCAACCATTATAATGATTAAATCCTATTAAATTGTATTGTTTCGTTATGCAAACCCTATTCTTCCATTTCCCTACTGTGTTTTGTTTCCCTAACAGGTTTTCTTCCTAAACCCATGGATTGATTCTCTCTAGCTGTGATTCAATTGCTGTAGCTATAAAATAGGATGGAAAATGTATGATTACTAAGCTGCTAGACAAAAACTTGGTATTGCAGAGCTCAAATTGTAGGATTAGCTCTTGTTAATACTGCTTATTTATTTCAATGTAATTCTACAACAGGATTGGACAAAAGAATGCAACAAGTCATCTACTTAATCCTAAATATAGGAACAGAAGAGACTAGGCATTTGAAATGTGCACCAATTGGCCTGTTATTGAATCAATTTGATATCAAATTGGGTATCATAGATGTGGAGGATTGCACTGGTCTATACTTTTTTAGTCCTCTTGCAATTGTTCCATCTTCCATAGAATCCGGGTGGAAGACAAGCGTCAAAACTTCAACTGTGTTTAAAAACTAAATAAATACAGACAGATGTGTGCTGAAAATGCAGTGTTGCACCTATTGCTTATATTTCACACTGCAATAGATTGGAATTAAGTATCAAAATTATTTTGATAATCATATTATTCATATAATGTGAGCCATATTTATATGGTACTGACAGGTGAACAAGTGTTAGTGCTAGGACCTTCTTTATAATTTTACATCAAAAGACAGATTTGGAGGACTATATCTGGACTCATCTGGATTCCTCAGTGGCTGTGTTTTTGTGGCAGCATCTAAGGATTTTTAGAAGAGAGCAATTAATGGAATTAATTTCCTTCCCTTTTTTTTTCAAATCCTCTGTTTTTCCCTTGCTTTGAGTTGGTCAGTCAGTTCTGATGTCAGATGCTTTGGGACTAGCCATTGCTGAACACATCAGTAGGGATCTGCTTTTCACAAAGAAACTTCACTGTCTTGCAGGTAATGATGTTCTCCAAAATGTTGATGAAAATAATTCTTATTTCTGCAAAAATATCACTGGAAACCTTTCTGTGTTCAGAGCTGAGAACTGTAGCAAAGTTACAGAGGGAAATGCAGAACTTTCTCCATCTTTAAACCACATTAATTTTTCAAAGAATCCCTCACAAAACCACATTCTCTTAATGTGCTGTAAGTTCACTAGTCCTATGTTTTCATGCTTCAGCATTTATTACTTCAAAAGTACAGATGTGACCTCTCAAAAGCAGAATTCATCCAAAGTACATAAATAAGGAACACCAAAAACATCCTAATACAAATTAAATACTATTGAACAGAATGCAGGTTTATACAACACACTAGAGAGAAAAAACTGTGAATGTGGGCATGGGTAAGCATGGATGTTTACACATAGGTGACTCACAGAAGTAGATGAAACAATATTAGCAAAAGAGACTAATTATTAAAGTTTGGTTGTTAAATAATTCCACTAAACTTATAAAGCTATTACTTCCTGTCTTTACATAAAAAATAGCCATAATTTGCATCACCAGGAAGAATTACCTAACTAGGCTGCTATAATTCCTAATGGTGGATCATTTAGAGCTACATCAAACATTTCAGTTTGGAGGGAAATCCAAGTGCTAACTCAGAATAACAAATCTGGCTATTTGTGAGCTCATAAAAATATCCCAAAACTCCAGTAGCCTTTGAGCAAAACCTCTGAGGAAAATATCCCCCCACTAAAAACAATAAGCCAAAACCACAAAAGCTACACAGAAAACGTACAAATCTTCAGTAAAGTCAGACTTTTGCTATCAGCAACTGAATGGTAAGCAACTATGTTTTGCTAGAACGATGAGCAAGCACACATGGTCTGTTCTGCAGCTGATGGTGAGCCAAAGTGCTGTTCAGACTGAACGTGAGCAACACTGGCATATAGATGCCTCTGAAAGTAGTGCATTATAAAGGGGAATATGAATAGGATAACGGATGTGGGCCAGAAGTCTCAACTATGAGAGAGTGAATTAGTGGCAGTGCAGGAAAACAGGGAAATGGAAGCAGTCAAATAACACAGGGATGGTTTTCTGGGTATAAATACCAAGATTAATACCTGATTTACTGTATTATTTGAGATATTCTACAAATCCCTTTATTAGAATAAGACTTTTAGACAGGAGATAATTTTCTTCTTTTAAAAATTTACCTATATTATTCAGACATAGGAAAAGTATTTTTATGGGAACTTTGCATGTAGAAATTGCCAGGATTCAATGGTTGTTTAGTATTCAGTTCATTGCACCAATGCCTCTAAATTTGGTACACAGGATAATACTCATTTCTTAAATGAGTCAGGCCCTAGTGAAATTGAAAAGAGCTACATGCATGCATTTGCATCCAGAATGTAACAGATAATTTGGAGATGCAAGAATAGCTTTCCTGTGTTCAATATAACACAAAATTGGAAAGTTATTTTCCTTTTGTTATACTTTATGACCAGCTACCATATTTTTCTGCAAGAAAATCTGGAAGGAGTCCATATCATCACATACATTTATATATATAAGCTTCTAGTAAGAGCTGTTTTGCAGACCTATAGGTAATGGTCAAATTAAAGGAGTCACCAATAAAACATAGATTAGATCTGCCACATCATGCTGAACTTAATCTAGACTTTAGTGAATGCATAGAACTAATCCTCCCTACTCACAAACAATTTTTAATAAAGAAAGTAAACATACACAAGACAGGGGATTAGGAGGCTACGATTCAATTCCTACATTTTTGGACTTCTACTGCTACTTCTACTACTTCAGCTGGACAAAATTGCTGGTGCACCTGGCTTTCTTGCCATTTCCCAGGCTCTTCTGAAAACAAGTACATCTTTTATTCCTTTTCTCTTTCACTAGCTGGTCCCACAAAAGTCCCACAGTAATCCCACTCTATACCAACAAACAAATAAAAAAAATCAGACAGATGCAACAACCAAATGCAGCTTCCATATATGCTAGATCCTGTTTGTAAGATACTTCATATCAACTGAATTATTTTGTAATCTTACTCTTCCTGCTGCCTCACATTTGTGAGCTGAGGCCTAACAACTTCAGGAGCATGGATAAAACACATTTATAAGGCAACATCAACTCAGCAGCATTAACTGAAGAAACTAGATACAAAAGACAGGAATTGTGCCTTCCGGTTATCTGAGACATACCAGCTTTAACAGGTGCTTCCCAAGAGACACTGCTTCAGATAATCCTTTAGAATGTGGTCAAAAGTGTAAATCTAGCCATGAAAAGAAAATGGAAGAAAACTTGTCTTTCAAGGGGAGCAGAACTTGGATTCGCATTTTGTTTAGGATGTAGCTATCAGAGTATTTTCTTATATTCTGAACTTTCATAAAGGAAATAGAAGTACAAACTTAAGAATGCAAGTTTACAACACACAAATAAGATGAGAATAATACTTGAGGTAAAAAAAAAAAGTAGAATAGGATGCACATTTGAACGGTAGGAAATACAGTTTTACTTAAAACCAGTGTAATTCAAGAATTAATTAATACAATTAATTATTTTCCTTAAAAACAATGTAATTCACGTCCTTTAAAACAGGCTTAGGAGAGGAGTTTCATTGAGCTGCATAAAAATACCTGTAAGGAACCCCTGTATTAATGGGGTGGAGGGAGTTACTTGCTCCTAGAAAAGTAAATAAACTTTTTTCTATAATAATTATTTTACTTCATTCCCACTTATGTTTAGAAATTAACAAAGGTATGTTCAATATTAATTTCTATTATTCTTTCTTTTACTGCTGAAGTATAGAGGAGTATTGAAATCATTATGGTTAAATAATCATTTCTTTAACTCATTGCCAGGTTCCAATATTTAATAAGTGAAGAGATTTTTAAAGGACTTTTTTGTCACTCATTTCCTTGGCATTTTTCCTTTTGTCTAAGATTTCTATTTCATTATCTTTTTTTTTCCTTAAATGACAAGTGGCAAGTGTTCTCAGGTTAGAACTGGTGCATAATATAAAATGTGAGTTTACAATTGCAGAGATAATGTATAAACAAAAACAATGTACAAAGCAAACCTATTATTTTGTGACTCATAATAGAGCATACTTTATTGCCTATGTCACTACTAATGATAATCATATTTTAAAAATGTGTAGTCCCATTTTCAAGATGAATGCAATTGCAAAAGTACTAATACCACCTATAAAACTTAAATGTTTTGTCTCAGCTGTTCATCTAAGCTCCTCCTATAAACAAAACCAGGCATTTACAGAGTATGTATCTTCCTATTTCCACTGATTACTAAGATGCCAAAGCAGAGTAAAACAATTTCAGCTTGAAAGTCTAAAACTCACTGAAAACTGACGTCTTTTGTTTTCAATTAAAGTTTTGACATGTTTTTAAAATATACTAAATTTACAAACGCCCTACACCTCTAGTGGAGCTCAAATAACCCAAGGATATCAGAAATGTTAATCTCTTTAAGTACACATAAGTGTACACACACACACACTAGACAGATAAATATATATATATGCATAGAAGACACTGGCACATTACACTTTGCATATTGAAGATGTGATTAGAGAAGTTCACTACGGTTTATTTTTAATATACTGAGTAAGTCTGTATAATTATATATGTATTTAAAATGGTAGTTGGGGGGTTTTTATATTTAATGATCCTTGGAAGAATCCCTAGGTTTAAGTTCGACTAGGAAAGAAGATGTGATTTTTTGACCTTGAGTGAGTTTGGGGATAAAAAAAAGAAAAACAAAAAGATGAAAGATTAAAGAGCTAAGTGAAAACTATACTTCTGAAAATTCCTCCAATCTTAACTTTAGCATCAATAAAATGCTACCTACATGTTTGATATTTGCTAGAAGAAAGAAAAAAACCTTCACATGAGAAAATTTGACCCTTTCTTTCCTTCTCTTCTTTCAAAGATGAAGAGTCTGAGAAATAATTCATAAATCTTCCTCTTAACTCTAATTCTTCAGTTGTATTGATCTTCCCTGCCCTTAGGTCTTTCTTGGTGAGCAAACAATAGACACTTGACTTCCTGTCTCTTCTCTTTCCTATATGAGCTTGTTCTGAATCCCTGATGGACTCAGACCTCCTATTGACTTCAGAAAGGAAATCTTCTTACAAATGACTGCACAGCTGCCCTCTAAAAGAACTTCTGGTGTGTGACTCTGCCACACCAATAACCTGCCTAATTATATGCCTTAGCCTCTCCCTTTACTGTCTGAAAAGTGCACTGTCTATGAAAGTCAAAATAAAATTTTCTATAATCATTCTTTTGAATGGAGTATTCTATCATAGATTTCCCTTCAAAAAACATTTTTATAGTAAAATCCTGATCCTTCGCAACATGTAAATTATTTTGCACATGTACTGATGTCCCATTAGCGCCCTTGACCCCTATATTGCCTAATGCAGAAGACAAACCTGGGTCTATTGGTTGCTGTTATTTGCAAATTCTCTTTAAGAAAAAATGAGAGTTAACAGTTTTTTATGTATAGATATACAAAATACACAAATCGGTCAGCCTAGAGTAAACTGGTTCTGACACTGACTAATGGTAGCTGATTATTGAGAAATTATGAAAAATCAGGTCATGCATGGATGCAACATAGCATCTTGCATTTGCTAATTCTGTTCATGCAATTTTCTGCTAAAGACTGCATTACCGTTGCTAATGAATACCAATAAATGAGTTTTGAGTCCTGTTTCCAGGCTTGTCAATGCATCAAGTTTCCTACTGCTTGATTTGGACCTTTCCAATGGGTAACTGTTCCCTCTTTTTGTCTTTGCTAATTGATAAAGAAATCATGTTGAGCTTTTTGGTGAGAAAACTCTTTGCTGTGTCTTCCTTCCATGCTTGTTTTTAGTTTATTGGCCCAGCCTCTCATAAAACATTACTTGTGCTATAGCAACAAGGTAATCATAGAACCATAGAGCAGTTTGGGTTGGAAGGTACCTTAAGGATCATTTAGTTCCAACCCTCCTGCCATTGGCAGGGACACCTTCCACTAGAACAGGTTGCTCAGAGCCCCATCCTGGCCTTGCATACTTTCAGGGGCAGGTCATAATCACTTTGCAAAAGACTGGTTCCTATCAATGATCATGAAAAAGCATTTACAGTGTCATGTCCCTAATCAAGCAGCAGACTAGCAGATAGCAAAACCAAACCAGATGATACCAGGTGTGCTTAAAACACTCTCTTCCCTATTTTATCTAGAAGACATTTTGAGGTAACAAGAGGAATTAAAACATGATGTAGGATTGAAGAAACAGTGACTGACAGTTGAACAAGCACATTAAAAAGTTGAGTACAGGAAAAATTACTTTGCAATTTCCATTTTTTCTTCTTTTTGGAATAAGTTTTGAAGCCATTCTTAAGTAGTAGATTTGACAGCTGGAGCACATAAACTAATACATGAAATGGGATGGAGAAAGGCATTTAGCTGCTTCTGTCATACTCCATTTTAGGCCAAAACTTTCTTGAAAGTCATGTTATTAAAGCAGATAAATAGATTACTTTTCCAAAATAGAACAGGGATTATTCAATGAGGCTTTCCTTTGAAGTCCCTGATCATACTTAAATTCATTCATGTCATGAGATCATAGATGGCTGCAAGCCATTTCTGCAGTGTCATATTTTTCTTTCTTCAAATTTACAATCACGTTTAAATACTTCATCAGGCAGGAGGGAAATTAATCAAGTCACAGAACAGTGTTTCTGGGAAGTTCTTATAGGCTGTCTGTTGAAAGTCTTATACAACTAGTCCAGCAGCTCTAGGGGATTTTTTTAGTAAGTGTTGAGATCAGGTTACCTAGTAGGAAATTGCAATTTCCTTCAAGGAGGATTGAAGTTTTCAGTGGGAGGTTCAGGGGAGTGGACTTGAATGATGAAAGTAATTTAAAGAAATATGGTTAGCAAAAGACAAATGAAAACGATGAACACTGAAGGTAAAGGGAAAAATAGAAAAACCTCCACAATATTAGCTCTCTCTGATATTTATGGTTAGAGATTTTCAATACAAAGATATGATCTAAAAAAAGTATTTATCCAGTTTTTCCTTATCTATTCAGATATGAAAATTTTATTTATGTACTTTTCAACATTTCTTGTATTTATTAGTTCAGTGAAAATAAACTGTTTAGAAAAAAACCCCACATGAATACACACCTTAAAGAAATCAAAATACATTTCAGACAATGTATAAATATTTTGGGTGTAGGTTTACCAGTTCTCCATCAAAAAAAAAAAAAAAAGAAAAATATGAGGAAAGTGTTTACATTACTTAGGAAACTCTCAGCAAATATACTAAAATTATAACAAAACTTTAAAATAAATGTTCTTAATATCATTATGTTTCGGACGAAGACCATGCATGAATCAAGACTCAACAAGGTGATCCCTTGCATTAGGGAAAATAAGCACTTGAGTATATCATGCTGTGATTTCCTGTCAGGCAAAACAAACCTGCCATGTCCTTGTTCACTCATGAGTCTGCCTGTGCCAAAGTCCTGATCAACCAAGATTTGACTTGCTGCCAGAAGCAGCTTTTACTATTTGAACTTCTTTTACACCCCTTTTTTGACTTCCTTTTATTACTCATCTCATGATATTGCTTAAACCCTGCAAAAACTAAAATATCTGCTTGGGATCTCAGTCACAAGGGTAAACCTAATAACTGTGGTTCAAATTTTAGTCTAATGACTGGAAGTTAAATTAAAGTATGGGAGCTTATTAGTGTTTAAATTTTGTTTACATAATTTTGGGCATGGACTACTTCTCCACACACATCTGTGCCATTAAAGCAATGGCCACTGAGAAGTTGGCAAGAAAGATTCCCTTTACCTTGTATTTTATCGATGTTTTAAAATATATCAACTAAAGTTCAAGGATGCAACCAATTTGCTCTTGACACCATGTCTGCATGACTTTAGTTTAGCCTAGAATTAACGTGGTGGTGTTTCAAGCTTTTTTTTCCAAAACCAGATAAACAGAGACAGAAATGGTGCTGTAGTACAAGGGAACAAACAGATGCCAGGAGTTAACTTAATCTTTCTCTTGTTAACTTTTTCACTATTTCCACTGTATTGAAATCTCTTTGACCTTGTCTGACTGTTCTCTACAGGTGTCTTAGTAATATGACATGTGCATCTAGAGCCTGTTATCTGGGATTAATCTGTTGCTCTACAGCACAAATAACTGCCATGTGATGCACTTCACTGGTTTTATGATGCTACTCCCTGCAGGTTACTCTGAAAAGGTACAGATTACCTCGCTGTTTCAGAAAGGCATCTCAGTGCAGGAAAGCGCTTCCTAAGAGTCTCTGCCATAGTACTTACTGGTCATGCTGTGAAACATCGATGTCAGTTTATACACTGCCCTTTTGCTCTCACCCTAGTCTGAAAGAAGAAAAACCCCACAACCTACACATTACTAGCTCAATTTAAAAACAAAAACAAACCAAAAAACAAGACAAACCAAACCAACCAAAAAAAAAAAAAAAATACAAGAGCAAAACACGGGTGCTATCATTCTGAATTACTCTTAAAGTTATGAAAAAAGAAAAAAAAAGAAAATAAGAAAAACAATTTTGTAGTGAGCACTTAGTTGCACATAAAAAGAGTTTTGCGCTGAGTTTAAAGACACCCCCCATTGATTTACAGGGACATGCTAGAGACAAAAATAGATAGAACTATACAATTTTAGCATATGATTTTAACTACATTTGAACACAAAATTCTTTTCTTTTTATTGACTTAAACTATGTGTGGAAAAATACATACTTATGCATTGCCCCAGCCCTGGTAGTGTTCAAAGCCAGGCTGGATAAGGCACTGAGCAACCTGGTCTAGTGGGAAGTGTCCCCACACATGGCAGGGGGATGTGACTAGATGATCTTTAAGACCCATTTCAACTGCTTAGCACTCTCTTCTTCCATGATTCTATGATAAACTGACAAATTCAATGCCTAGGAATTTTGTTCAGAATACCATTTAATGAATTTTTCTGCATACACTTAGCTTATATTCTAAACACTGATGTGATTGTCTTTGTATATCAGCTTTGTGACTATGGAAGAAAGGGAAGTAAAAAAAAGGATGTGGGAATGAAAAGCACAGAAATTTTTAAATCAACATTCTTCCCATTAATTCTACATAAATGTAAATACTACTTTTGGCAAGAATGAAGATACTCCACGTGGGGTGTGTTTTTCCACACATATCTACATGCCTATATGTCTTTTGATGCTTCTATGAGGCTTAATAGTGATATATAAACGTAATTATATAGTGGTATAAACACGGTTAAATCGTAGTTTATAAATGGCTGTTTATTTCTCTAATGTATCTGATGTTGACAAATGTTAGTATCCATACTTTAAAAACAGAACCAAAGGAGAAGTGGTTAAATGCTACACTCAAGGAGAAACAGTGAGTCTTCCAAAAGTGGAGAATGTGAAGACTCAAGCTAAAGTCCTAATGACTGAACTCCTTTCCTCTTTATTTTCCTCCAGAAGCAACTAAACAAATCAGTCACTTTTCCATGGTTTTGTTTCCCCCTTCTTCTATCTAGATAACTTTGGTTCCTCAGCTGCCTCTGCCACTGAGGAACGGAATAAAATGTCTCCAGCTGACAAATACCCAGCAATTTCACTGCTACAAACCAAAACAAAACTAAAAATCTTCTTGGGGAAACTGCTGTGGAGATGGGAAAATAATTTTTTTTTTCTTTCCCATAATAGAATTACCTCAAAAAAAATGAAGATTAGAGATTTTCAGTAAGATCCATAGTTATTCCCTCTCACCCATTTTTCCCAAATTAGTTTGGAATAAGAAATAAGGAAAAAAAATATCCCTCATTAAGTCTAGAATCATGAAGGTTTCAATACTACAATCAAATTCTCTTTAAAAGAAAACGTGATAGGCAAGGTTGGCTTTAACAGCAAGCAAAGCTATGCAGTTATATTTTCTATAACATTAGGAAGAAAGCTGCTCTTGTGTATGTAATTCTAATTCAAAATTACTTGTATTTTGTTTCTGTAGGCTGAGTCAACTTTGAACACTTTGGTTTATGTAACTAGCTGGCAGTCATAGGATGGTTAACAGCAAATTATCAAACTGTGACTTTTAACCCAAAGATTTGTTGTTTGCCAAATACAAATTTTAAGACTGTACACAACTTGTACTTATTGCTTCTCAATTTTATTATGCCTTTCTAGTTTCAGAGTTGATTTACTAACAGTTTAGGTAGCAAACAGGACATAGTTCTTAACAAACCTGTCATTTTGATTAAAAAAAAAAAAATCTTGCTTCTTTTTGCAGCAAGGTTTTAAAATTTTTATTTTTCAATCACAACGCGTATTGAAAAGATTAAGCACTATGGATTAGTTGTGACCCCAGCAGACCAGAGTCACAGCCATCAGCTTCTATGATTTAGTTTCACTGACTGCAAAGTGCAGTTAATGACACCAACCTCTTTTGCAAAGTGCTTTGATGAAAAGTACTGTTTATATGTGAACTAGTCATAATTAATCAATTAAACAAAAAACATGAGTTAGGTGTGTGCTGATGAGCAGAGACCAAATACAGAGTTCACCAAAATTACAACCCCTAGTCTTCAGCAACTTAAGGAAATTAATAGCAGAGAGGAAATTTTTATTCACACTCTTACATACACATAATCTTATGCCTGCATTTCTGTGCAACTTCTAAGTTGTGAGCCTTTATTGACTGCCACTGTCTTTTTGCAACAGCCATCAGCATTCTGATGTCTTTGTCAAGCAGAATCTGGTGTTCCTGGTAGAAATTTCTTCCCTTTTAGTACTGGAGTATACTTGCATTTATTTTTCATGTTTTCTCAGTACATGCCACTGCCCTCTCCACGCAGCCTGGGCAGTGTGGCCAGCACTCACCGGCTGGTCTCCACCCCTAGGAGACAAACAGAGCTCCTGTTTGTCACTCCTTCACTGCTCCTGCCTTTAGAGCAGATGGTATCACACAGACCCAGATAAGTGAGAGCCACTCACACCCAGGCAGTCAGGGTGATAAGTGCCACCAGGACCAGGCTGGCCCCTCAGGCACCAGACCCTCTGATCCTTGAGCACTGTGGGGTCAGGAGCTTTATCAGTGAAAAACTGGCTCATTTTCCTTTTAATTTCTTCTTCAAGGTTGAAAGGATAAAGGGAATTCTGGTAGTGTATGTTAGTTCCACACATAAAGACAATTAATTCTTTAACCTTCCTATTTGTACCTCTGCTTTCTCAGAACTGGGTATGAGATATGACATGCCTTCTCCACTGAACAGCTCTTGCAGTCAGTCTTCCAAAGATTGCAGCCATCTGAGACCCTGGAACATCACCATAACTGTAAATAAATGTTCTAACCTCTGTCAGGCTCATAAATGATACAGTCAGGGCACTGCTATGCACTGGCAGTGTTCTAGTATCGGCGATAGGACCACTGTCATACCGAATTCATGTGACAGATGAGCTTTGCTAGAAATGCCTCGGACTCTGTTAAGCTACGTTGTTAATCGGGGACACAGATAGTGTTCCTATTACTCTGGTTAGTGTTAATAATGCCTGCAGTAGTTCAGTGATATAATTCCAGCACTACCTCTGACACGTTTGGCTGTAGATAATTTATGGATAGTACCAAGTGATATATCCCATAGCTATGGACTCAGGAACTACTCATAGAAAGTTTCTTAGCAACCTGTATGAAGCAATTTCATAGTATACTGTGATTTAAGATAGAACCTTATTAAAGTCTGCTACTTTACAACAAGAATCTTTTTTTTTTGGGAAATCAATAGAGTACCACCTAAAAGCAGTCTCACACAAGTTATTTTTAACTTGCAAGCTTTTTTTCTGTCCCTTCTCAATAAAGTGTAATAGTCACAATGGAACAGAGTGTGATGCCCTTATATACTCCTTTTTTGCTCTGCATCACCCTTTGGATTGCCTGAGTCTGTCCCAGTTTACCTGGTCTCCTGGGAATTGTTTGGTAGGCAGACGCCTCTGGTGAAGAGCTCTCGACTTTTCTTCCCCTTCCTCTCCTGAGCACTCTGTCAGATTAAACCCCAGTAGACTTCCTGTACTGGAGGGAGCAGGAGACTGTCATTAGGATTAAGCACAAGGAGGCTTTAGATACCAAGCAGGAGTAATCTTAGGGCCCTTTTTGCTAAAAAAAGGTTAAAAATATTCTCATGGGCTCTGACTGGCTTTTTTGTCTTCAATTGAAACATAGGGCTGGCATCACCTTACCTTCTAACCTTTATCACTCACTCAAGTGCTATTTACATCTGCACACGAGCTATTACCTCTTCTTTATATTCTGTGGTGGAAATGGCCTATACAGTTAATGTTTTATCATTACCAGAGAGAGTTAATTTAAACCAAAGATGTTTGCACAAAGTACCCACTTAGTTCGAGCTTTCCTCCATTTCCCAGATGCTCCAAACACAACTTCTAGATACAGAGGGACACTCGTGTAAGCCTCAAGGAGAAATTGCCGTGACCTGAGCACCTATCTGAACTGCTCATTTCAGTCTGGCTACAGCAGACTGCTTGAAGTGCTCAGACAGCAGTAGCCCCCACTAAGCTGTTGTCTTTCCCAAGGATTTTGCAGACCGAGTCACACTGCAGCCTGCACACAGACCTTGCTGTGTAAATCCAGAAATGATGGAAAGCAATTGGTACACCACACATGCGGCAGTAAGTGATTAGTTGTAGGTCCCAGCGCGTCACAGGAGATGGCTGTGGTGCGAGTAGTGCCATGCTGTAGATAAGCCAAGATCTGCAAAGCTAAGAACAATCAGTGACAGTCAGGCAAGGTCTTTTCTAATCTCATTTAAATGTTTATTTGTCGTGTAAATTCTCTTCAACATTAAAAGAAGTTAAAAGTTAGGAACCAGTGTAACCTTTGGAGTGAAATTAAAAATTCACGAGGCATATAGGTAGCTAAGAGAATATTGCAAGAGCTACTCTTGAGCACTGCAAAAAATCAGGTCTTTCAGGATAGACTTCTTAAATCTCTCTTCTCTTAAGGCAAATAGATTTTTCAATTACTGCAAAGAACAGCTCTAAATTGTCGCTTTCAGGGAGCCAGGCGTGAGCAACCCGGTGTGTTGCGGCCTTCCTAGAGAAAGCCAGGGAAAGGCTTTTTTAGGGGCATTAGCAGCTTCCCTGAGCGACGGGTGATTTCAGCAAGTGTAGCAATTTCTCAGCTACAAGTGATTCCAGCTCTTGTGATTCAGCTCTTTGTGAAATCACCCCGGCAGAACTCGGGGATAGAGAGACAGGAGCCTCATATGGCAGTTCACAGAGATAGCTTTATTGTCCAGCAGCCTCTGTGAAGTGAAGACCAGGAACAACAACACCCTACACCCAGGGGCAGAAACAGGGGCCTTTTTATGGGAAAGGCAGGGGGTGGGGTAGAAACCAGTTAGCCAGCTGGGTACAAGGTATTACCATAAGGAAGCAAGGCATGCTGGGGGTGTTCACTTGGTCACCATAACCTAGAGGTAGGTTGCTTATCTCTGGTGTGAGTCCTTTTGGGTTCAGGCTTCTCTCCTCCAAGGGAGTGCCAAGGGCTCACAGCCTTCCACACTAAATATTAGGGGAGATTCTAGGAAAAAAAATCAGATATAAAAGCCTCCAAATTATTTTAACTTCAAATGAAGTAATTTGACTAAGTTTGTGGGATTTTTTTGGGGTTTCTTTGTTTGTTTGTTTTTTTTGGTTTGGGAAGGGGGGCATTAAATGAGTCGAATAATGATTGCTAGGAAACACTAATCCTGATAGGGCCTATTTTGCCATATGGAGAAACAGGTGTTTGCCAAGGGCAGAAAACAATATGGGGCAAGAAAATCTTTAATGGCTTCTACATGCATGAGTGAACGTGGACCAGGTGGATCAGCAAAACATTTAAACATACTAATGGCAGCAAAAGACCCTGGGCTAACAAAATATGGTATTTCTAAACTGAAATATATTGCTGTATTATGCCCATATTGAGCACTTCAGTGTTTGGTGTCATGATGAGCAGGAGTGTCAAAATGCCAATTTCAAATGAGATCTCTAATGTTCCAGTTACACCAACCCCAAACATGACAACGACATCATATAGAAAGAATCCTAAAAATTATAAATTCCATGCAAATTACAGGCAGAAAATATCAAGCCTTATGTTTTATAATGCAGTGAGTAGACTTTGTCTATAGCAAAGATGATATTCCTTTTCAGGGCAGATTGTTTATTGCATTTACATAATTGGCTGAACAAACAACAACGCTAATTACTGACTCTGCAAAAATATTTTAAAACATTCTTTTTTTCCCTTTTTTTGCTGCTTTTGCTATGACACGTATGGAAAAAATGTTAGAAAATAGCAGTGTAGGATCACTTGTTTCATCTACTTGCTCATTTTACAAAAAAGCTTATGTCCTGCTTTCCACACCTAACTAATATACAGTCAATGTGGGAGCAAGAGGTAGATTTTGTACTACAGCCAAATTTTGCTAAGTGAGATTCTTTTAGAAGACCACAAAGTTATTTCCATTGCAAAAGAAAGGCCATCATATAAAAACAGCTGGAGAAAAGCAAGCTCTCTCTTAATTAAACACATGTAAAATAATTTAATACAAATAGAATGAAATGAATAATGACACACAAGTCATTTCTTTTCATATTGAGGGAATTCTCATCTACCCAGTCAACAATCTCTATAGCAGCTATTTCCTAACCCAGAAAGTAATAAGCTATTTATTTCCTGTCGAAATGTGGCTCAGTATGCCTGGAAAGAAGAAAAATAGAATTTCATGTAGGTCCTAACAATTGCCATTAACAGCTCCTGTGCAGGGATATAAATTGATTTTTTTTTTTTTTTTTCAAAAATACTGTGTGTCCTTTACAGTCACTTCTCTTGTACACTTACAAAGGCTGCATGGCTTTTATTTCAAAACACATGGGAATGGACAAAAAAAAAAAATCCCTCATTCTTATTTCTCTTCTATCACAGAAATCTATCTACCCACTGAAATCTCATTCCTGCCTTGATTTAGATACCCTTTGCCAACTTGTTGCAGAATTTCTCACTATTTATGTGAGCAGCAAAATTGGGATAATAGTAAAAAGCAAAGCTGAATTTAAAACATTTCATAAAGGACATGGGAGGCAGGAAAGGGCAGTGATACAAATGCTGAGTCACCCCAGAAGTAAGACCATTTGTGATTCAAGAAAACCAAGCATTTAGATAATAAAACATTTAGATCTCCTATCAAGATCCAGATGGGTCTCACTAACTGTGGAGATTGGTGACCATGAAGCTAGGTAGACAAAATTGACCCGCAAATGTGCTTTCAAAGGCAAACAGCTGTCCAAGGTTAAAAACAACAACAAAAACCCCCAAGCACAAACCCAAACAGAAGATATCTCCCCCCACACATACTGATTCCAACTCAACACAAATCAAAGCTTTCCTGTGGATCTTTCTCCTGCTTTTGTCCTTTACCTGCTGTCAGCTGGATTAAGGACATGTGTAGTGATCAGTGGGATTCTAGCACTCTATTTTCCATCTAGAAAATACATGTGATGGCACGTCCAGAAAAGAAAGATCCCTTGTGACGGACTGAATATACCTGAACCAGACAAGCTTGTTCCCATTCAAGAATTTATAGCACACCACTAAGTCAATAATGAGGTTTGTTAAATTAAACCAAAGAGAAATGTTATTTCACGAAATCTGAATTTATTCTACAATTTAAATCTTGGAATGCAGGATTAACGGCATGCAGACAGCACAAGCAAGGGTTGTCAAGTTCCTCATACTAGCAATGAGTGCTCCTTTTCTCTGCTAGGTAGAAAGTTTTTAGAGTCTGTTTACACATTTTTTGAGGTGAAAACGTCTACAACTTGTGATATGGCCATGGAGCACAATCCAACCCAAAGCAGGTGATCTGTGACATGAGCATTCCCAGATGTTATCTAGGATGTTAAATTCAAATAGTTTTTCAATCTCTCAATAGGAGATAAGAATTTATGCCCAGATTTTAAGAAATAGCAATCACTCAGTGTATAATCCTCCTAATAATTCTTATGTATGGCTATTTTGTGCAACCAGGCAGACTGGTTAGTTTTTTCCAAAAGCGACAAGGATGTTCCTTCTGAATATGCTACCAGGTCCTGTTGAAATGAATCTGCAACTGGTCTGTGTTATGTCAAGGTACAGCTGCAGTGTTCTGCCCTTCAAATATAAATAGTCACCTTCAGCTACACCAGAAATAAAATATCAGAATAGCTTATAGTGGTCCAAGGAACAATGGAACAAAACTAAGAAAAAAATCCTCAACAAACCAACAAACCAAACTAAACAAAAAAAATTAAAGAAAAGCATTGTTTGCTTTATTTTTTCTTCTTATCAGAGAATTACTGAATCATACACCTTCAGCTGTGACAAACTTTGTTTTGTGTCCTATTAACAGGTACAAGCTCCAATCAAAGACTAAGATCATGCTGTGGTGACCAGCAGCACTCATTCTCAAATAGCTAGGTCAGAGAAAATAGGTCAGAGTTTTCTTTTCCCTAACCTCCACCTTGTACCACTATGAAAAGTCCTTTTCTCCTAATGGAAAGTTCTTTTACTTTTAGTGGAGATTCAACCAAGAGAGAAGTATCCCAGGGTTGAAAGAAAGTGGGAATGTGAACAATCAGTTCAAAGGAAAAGAACACACATGCGCACACACACACACACACACACACACCAAA
>VZTI01000922.1:435233-469993 GCA_013397865.1 Struthidea cinerea | reverse complement strand
TTTTTTTTTTTTTTTGCCTACTATTTGATAATTTGCTTCATTTATACCAGACATTAGGTGCTTTTAAATCTAGCACTTATGTAGCAAATCTGTACCACAGACTAGGTATTACCCAGAAATTTTGCAATCTGTGTGGACTGCTAATATGTTAGGTTGTCTGCGTGTGCACTCATGTACCTGGCCTGGCTGGGATAGAGTTGGTTTTCGTCATAGAGGCCAGCATAGGAGTATGTTTTAGATTTGTGCTGAAAAAAGTGTTGAAAACACAGGGATGTTTTTGTTATTGCTGAGAAGTGCTTGCACAGCATCAAGGCTTTTTTTGCTTTTCATACCACCCCAGTAGAAAACAGGCTGTTGGTATGCAAGAAACTGGGAGGGGACACAGCCAGGAAAGCTGATCCCAACTGAGCAAACTTCCATACCATGCTCAGAAGGTGAGGTGGGGGAAGAAGAAGGAAGCCGGGGGGCATTTGGAGTTGGGATTTTGCCTTCCCAAGCCACCGTTATGCGTGAGGGAGCCCTGCTTTACTCACGGGTTACAGGTTGCCATGAGCAATCCACTCTGCAGGAAATGCCGACCATCTCAGTAAATTATCATGATACTAAGTAAAAGGAAAAGTGAGCTACCCCTCATAAAGAACCTAGGCACCAACTGGAAAATAAGTGTTTGTGCCCAGGGAGAGAGAGAGCTGGCTATCAATCACAGGAATTTTCCCCAGCCAGGGACACACTGTTCTCCCAAGGCAACCTCATTGTCTGTATAGACTCAAAGCCTCTATTAACAATTACATAATCACATATGCTGTGCTTTAGCTCCCTCTATGGCAACTTCCTAGGTCAATATATAAGGTTTGGATGACCATGGATTATGGTAATTTTCATGCCACTATTACCTGTCCTGCTGTTACAGAACCACAGTTGCTGCAGCCCAAAGGCTGCTTTCAAATGATGAACTTCAGAGTCCAACTGGTGCAAGAAACAGGAATAATCCTGTGTCAAGTCAGGCAGCAGTGTACACAGACATGATTTTGCCTTTGTAACCTTTCTTTCTCTATCCAGTGTGTGCTATAAGCCTCCATTGAAAGGCCTTCTCTCTCTTCAGTTATCATTCTTTTCTACGAGTTAAGAAAGGGAAGCTCACAGGGACAAGGAACAGTAGTTTAGATCAGTGGTATTAGTTTGTAATTTGATCCCATATTGTACAAGAGTCTCAAGCGCTCAGTAACATAATTACCACACAGTAGGATGGGCCCAGTATAACCAACAGCCTGGAAATCATCTCTGGCACTCTTATAGCTTTGTCAGAAGATGTATTTAAGTTGCCATCTGTACAGTTCCCCCCTCCCCTGTCACCTGTTTTCCTTTTTTCTGTGAGTCCCAGACCCAGTAGTTTCAAATACATTATAAACAAAGAGAAGTCATCAAGTAACAAGACAGCATTTTTTCTCCAAGCTTCAGGGTTTTTTACTTTTGGTGCAATACCACAATGGGCCTGTTGCCATCCTCTAAAATATTGCTAATATTAAATGACAGTATGAAAAGTAGCATGGGATAAAATTGACAAAATGAGCATAGATTTAGAGAAATTCAGCACGGAAAAAGGCTTCATAGTAAGTGGCATGACACTAGCTTCCCTGGACCTCAAACTAAAAAGGGGAATAAACTGAGAAAGATTTTTTTACAATCTAAATTATGTAGGAGTATCCACACATCAGCAAGCTCATTGCTTCCCTGCACGGCACTGAGCTGACACAAATGAGTTTCCAGTGACCACTTCCCAAGAGTCTTAGACACCTGCTGGCATTGTTAACATTGGGGCCTGGATTAGAGCAGTTTTACTAAAATCCATGCACAGCTTCTCTTTTGCTTTTAATCCAAATTCAAAGTAAATAAATTATCAGAGGTACCATCAGTAGGATCCAGGTCACAGAAAGGCGACAAAAAACAAAAGGGATGAAGACATTTTTTTTCCCCCAGACTAGGTGGCAGAAAAGCATTTGCTGTTGCTCAAGCCCCCTCCTTTTCCAAAGCAACCTGTCCTCCTGTCACCATAGGAAACCTGGTGCCCAATCCCCATGAACCGCCTGGCCCTCGCCTCTCCATGGGAATACTTTCTGCCCACAAGGTCTCACCCCATCCCTTTGGTACATTCTACCCCACTCAGAGTTACCTTCCTGGAAATAACATCTGCTGGGAAGTAGGGAGCTCTTTTAAAGCAGGACCCAGCAACGTGGATCTGGGTCTGATGCAACTAGTGCAGACACCAGTAGCATTATCTTCCAGGGGAAACTTGTTAATTGGGGCTCCAGCAGGGGTGGCCTTGAAATGAGTCAAGGAAGCCACCCTTATTGATCATCCTGAAGCTCTTTAAGGCAGAGGACTGCCTTATAATCATGATTTTGGTGTCAGCTGTGGGATCACTAGCCTGCTGCCACTCTGTGCACTGTGTCTGCCTTGTAATCAAAGATAAAATGAGAAGAGCACCTTTTCTTGACCTCCTCTGGCTCCTGAGCAGCACAGTTTCCAAAAACTCATGGAATATTAAGCACTGTATATTTGAAGAAATTGATATGGAAACCTATGGAAAAATAGAGTTGAGAAGAAGGACTGACATATTCAAGAAAAAAAACCAAAGGAAAATACTGTCAGTATGGATTACAAGAAAAGATGGAATGATAAATATGCAGGATGTATTAGAGAAAGAACATGATTTCATATATGCTTGTCCAATGTCCAGGCAGGGAATTTAACTGAGATGTAAAGTGTTAAACAAACAATTTAATATATATAAAAGCAGAATGAGCAACAGCCAAACCATCATATTTGTATCTACTTTGTGTATGGATGTGTTCTGAAGGTACTCTTATCCCCGGCTTAAAAGGTTTTTAAAAGTCATGTGTGGGTTGGGATGGGCTGACCATTTGGCTTGGCATTTAGCATACTCCATTACTGTTGTGACAGGCTGCTGAGTCCTGCAGGTTGTCTGGGAAAAGCTGTGATGTTAGGGCTTTTTCCTTATATTAAAAATCATGTTATTAAAACACTTCCCAGGTGTTCTGCCAATTAATTGCACGCTTTCCCATATGCCAGTGACTACATTCGATTCTCATTTTCATGTCTCTTATGTTTCAGTATATGTGCAGAGAATCACTGTGCTGATTCCAGAGATGAACTATATGGTTTGTTCTTATTTATAAATATTTTAACATAATTTTTTAATACAAACAAAATGCGGACACATAAGCAAATTCTGGTCAAGATAATGAAAAAGAAATCCTTCAGGGCAGCAAAAAGAAATACTTGCATAATGAAATACAGAAGGCAAAATGAGTGAAGAAGTAAACCACAATACCTAAGGGTTGTAATCTGCTAAATCTGATTTCTTAAAATGAAATAAGGGTAGTGAGAAAGAGCAGCGAAAAGCACAGAGATAATGAAAGTTTGAGCTTCTCAAATAAGAACAGTGTGCATTTAGCTCTTAGAAAAAAAAAACACATAGCTGCTTTAGTAGCAAATAAGATTCAACAATATCTTGTAAAAGTTTTCATCTGAAGGTTAGGTCAACTGTAGCTTCTTTAGTGGTAACTGGCAGAAAAGTTTTCTTCCAACACACCCATAAAGAGCCAAGAACTCTATGTACACCATAAAAACTGATACTAACAAAATACATCTAGGCTTTTTCTCCTGATATTTTGATGCCTAGCAATGGTCACTTAAATGGAAAAAAAATTGATGTTGGCATATGTGAATGGAAATGGATACAATAACTGGGTCATCTCCAAGACAGAGCTTTAACATTAATGTAAAAGTCTTGCTGTGCAAGCTTATTACCACAAACATGCAACTATTCACCTACGTGAATATTTATACACCAATTTTCTATTTGCCATATCTATGAATTTAATCAGTTAATAGTACTTTTACTATTTAGTATGGAAAGAAGTGGAAGATTTTGCCATGGAATATCAATGCACAGCACATAGGCTCGGTAACTTCCCAGCACAGACCCGTGTTCAGATTAATGTGTCGAGAGCAAAGGGTTGCAGTGAATGGGGCGACATCAGGCTGGTGACCTGTCACTGGTGGGGTTCTGCAGGACTCCACCTCAGCCCTGTGCTTTTCAACATCTTCATAAATTACTTGGAAACAAGTCTGGAAGGGATACTAAGGAACTTTGCAGATGATACAGAATTGGGAGGAGCTGTTGACTCCCTCCAAGACAGGGAGATCCTGCAGAGACCTCAACAAATCAGAGTGCTGGGCAATTACAACCATATGAAGTTCAATGGGAGAAACTGATGGATTGTGCACCAGGGACGAGGCAATCCGGGGTGTACAGACAGACTGGGAAATGAAATGCTAAGAGCAGTGCTGCAGAAAGGGACCTGGGGCTCCTGGTCAATGGCAAGCTGAATGTGAGTCAGCAGTGCCCTGGCAGCCAGGAGGGCCAACCCTGTCCTGGGGGGCATCAGGCACAGCATCACCAACCAGGCAAGGGAGGGGATTGTCCCGCTCTGCTCTGCACTGGGGCAGCCTCACCTCGAGTGCTGGGGGCAGTTTTGGATGCCACAATATAAAAAAGACATTAATTAAACTTCACAGTTAGTATTAATACTACATAAATGCATTTGCTAAATGCTTTGCTCATCTTTACTTTTAAGCATCACAGTTAGAATTTTAAAGAAGCATCCATAAATCTAGAAATTTGAGACAGTCTGAAGACTCTGATGAAAATTGTTTGGGGACTTTTTATAATGAATCATAAGATTTGTATTAGGAGTTTACATTATCTTTTTATCATCAGACCTAGTAATACTGTTATGTAGGATTACATATTTTCTGCTTCAAGATTTTCTAATCCATGTTTCCTGAAAGTACTTTAGTTGCAGTTTAATTACTTTTTTCCAAGACTGTTTCCTTTTCTTTAACCAAGGAGATTTTTGCTTCCCATATGACTCAAAGGATTTAACGTAACTTAAAATTCCATAGCCCCTAATTTCTCTCTACTGGATAAATAGAAAACATTTACTTCAGAACACAATAGTAAATTGTGGGGTTTGGTTTACATTGTTGCCCCACCTTTCCCCCTGCCCCTAGTCCTGGCCACCCCCTCAGGCTCTCCCTCTTGGTTCCTGTAGCCCAACCCCGCCCTTACACTGCCCCTGAGTCCTGGGGAAAAAGGTCCCTGCTCCATGGCCACGGGGTTTCTCTCACTCTCTGCCTCTGGGGACCACATGGACCAGATGCAACAATTAAACATCATCTAATACCCCCATGGAGAGACCCTTCTCACCTCCTTCACCATCGCTGTGTTTGTAAGGCTGACAGCTGGCCAGAGCAAAAGTGCTGAGCTGTCTGAGATGGACTGTGGAAGGGCAGAGAAATTCTGCCCTGTCCTAGAAGCCTCAGCTGTGCTCCCAGGGAAAGCTGCAGCTTGCTAGACAACTCCCAAGTGCTTACAACAGTAAATTAAGTGATTATAGGAATTTTCCTGTGGAATTTTATGAGAAGATGTGTCTGCTCATCTCTTCATTTTTTCTTTAAACAAGATAAAATACATATAAAGGTCAAATGAGCAAGGCAATCAAACATCACTTTTGAAACTTCAATTGCCTTTTGGAACTGTCTGCTGAGCCAAAATAAGCTCTACCATCTACTACACATTAATTAGTTATGATATATATACCAAGTGATTTCACTGGGGTCTTCAGGTCCTGTTTAGTCCAATGCACTAAACTACTGCAAATTACATCCATTCAGTATTAGTTCAATATGGCATGTTCTGAACAGACTTAGAACAAATGATTGAATAGGTTTAGCAAATAAAATCAGTACTAAAACCCCAGGATAAGGGGTTGAAGGCACAAGCCTTCCTTCTGCTAGGCTTGCTCATTTGTTAAAACTAGAGGGAGGAAAAAGATGGGGTTTACGAACGAAACAAGACTTTTTTGTCAAAAATTTCAAGGACATAGTCAATGTCAACCTTTTTCCTGCAGACTCTAACTAAGAAAAACTTTGAATGAGATTATTTTCATAAAGCAACAAAAATATTCTACAGTCCTTTCCATCAGCTATGCCTTATTGCTTGCTTTACTTGCTTAAAGGCCAGTGTTTTAAAATTTTACTTTTTGTCACATCCTCAAATCATGAGGAGTACTCAACACCAAGGCTACATCTACCTCAGCAACTGTCATGTGAAAATAAACACAAATTTATAAAGAAAAATAGTTCACATTGAGGACCAATATCCACACTGTATGGAGGGAAGAGGGTGTATAAAACTGGCTCTGGCGAGTCCATAGCCTGAATGTTCATTTGTGGATGCAGTGTACCAGGTGTGCTCCCAGTGCATATCTGTGGTTTAGCATCATTCAGGATAAATACACCTCATAAATTCCAAGATCACTCAATTTTAAAATCAAAATCATGCGAGTGTGAATCAGGACAGTCACAGCAAAAGGCGTCTCCTGATCCAAACCAGAGTGCTAATGCAGATGCACTCAGAGTGGAAGGAATAAAAGCAGTATGGCTTTCAGACAAGAGCAAGGTGAGTAGGAGTGTTTTCCAGCATTTTTCTGATGAAGGATATCTCCATTTGCTGGAAGGATCACCTTTAAAGGAAAATATTTATGTTCATCTTCTCACTGTCATAAAGCCAGAATCAAAGATGCCTGTAAGTGAAATGCTACATATACCACTCCTCTCCAAAGTGGTGAGTTTTAATGAATTAAATGTAGCAGCTATTTTTAATATAGATATATCTGCTTCTTAGCAGGGTGTCTTCTTTGGCTGCTCGAAGCATCCCTGTGCTTATCCTGTCCTAATGCATCAAAAGGCGCCATGGATGCATTGCAACAAAGCTTTCCATTATATATGATCACAGTTTAAATTTCACATAGTAATACATTTTTTATGAAATTATCTCCTCTACTTATCCTAGCATTGTAGACCTTTTCTTCATCTCAGTTTTGATGACACTGTATTTCATCTAACACTTGAATAAAACTTATGCCAATATATACTTTGTCTTAGCCTTACCACATTTTGAGACTCCTATATGCCATTAAGCCTTATACTAAATGTGATGTCTCAGCTTTATTTAGATCTCCTTCTCCTTGCAATTCCTTTAATAGCTGTATTACACTTTTGTTCCACCAAGGAACAAGAATTTTTATTGCCTTTCAAGCAAATGGATTAAAAATATTTTTATTAGCTTCTCTCATAGCTGCATTCAAAAAAGTCAGTGTCATCATTTGTGTATGTCTTTTTCATTAGCTTGTAAACCTTCGGGTTCGGTCCTAGGTGAAAATGTATGAAATTTTATTTTAGTGAACAAGTTGATGTTTTCTTCTCAAACTCTCTTTTGAATAACTTTTCTAATGGACGGAAGGGAAACCCAGCAGAAATGCTTACAAGTATTTGATTAATGGTTCTGCCCATCACTCCGGCTTTCATGTATTGTGTCCTTGCATTTAAAAGAAGAATGAAGTATGACATAAGGCAATGAAGTAGCATGCTGCTAAATTGCTGCTTATATTCAGAGTATTTTTATAGCTCTGCTCAAAGTGTAGGATGTACAGCCCAAAGAATGTCATAACATGCTCTGCTACTCAAAATTGCCTGCCAGAAAATTGTTGCAAAATTCTGGACTCTTGCCATATCCTTTCATGTACAAAGTCCACCCTGAAAAAAATACATACAGATGGATGGAAATAACAGTACCATAAACCCTTTGTCTATGCTACCCAGATCATCAATAGACACAATCTGGTTAAAGGATGTTACCTCCTTATATTACTGTCAATGCTGTCTGTGCTAGCCCATTATTTGACAAAATTCCATTAGAAATTGTGCAGCAATAGTAACAAAAGGAGGAAAGCAATAGAGTCTGGACAGTTTTTCTTGATGCAGCTGAATTGAATCAAGAAGAATTTCCTGTGTTGACTTCACAGCAGCCACCTGAGTGTTAATTAAGACCAAATAGTTTGGAGGAAAGAGCTGATATTGCTCCACATGATCCAAAATGTTCCTTTCACAAATCCAAATTTTGCTTAACAAAAAACCAAAAACCCCATATTTCAAAACAGATTGATGATTAACAAAACAGAGCTTCATATTTTTACTGTTTGTGAAAGTTTTTCTCTTCACCTTCCAACGTACAAAAATGAAGAAAAAAATGCAAGAGGGACAAACTTTAAAGAATAAATCTAGATGCCATTGCCTATTGCTTTTTGCTATATATACACTTGAATTGTTACATAATTCATAAGTAAAATTATATCTAAAGAAATAATTAACATAAAATGCTTTCTCTAAATAATTACACCCTAAACAACGTCCAACAAACCATTAAACAAGAATAGGCCTTGTTTTCATTCTTTACAATTAAGACATCTCACCTTATTGCTATCAAGAAGCAGAGCTACTAGTTTAATTGTACTTCTCAAATTGAGGAACGCATATGGCCCACACACACAAACAGGAAAAAGAAGTCATTAAAGTTTCGAACAAATTCAGAGTAAAATTAAGAAGCTTGATTCAAAAAGTTTTTAAGGTAAGTGATGCAATTTTTTTGATTCTCTTTACCAAAATTTTATAGCCAGTTTTCTCAGAAAAGCTCATGCAAACACCCTTGTCCCAGATGAGAATCAGCCTGTGCTCCAGTGAAAATATTGCATCAGTGATCCCATTAATATGGGCACAGTGACATACAGTTAGTAAATACACACTGGCATCACCTTATGTGTGCGGAGGAGTTATCAACACAATTAATTTAAGTCAGAAACATAAAGGCACACAGAGAGTTATTTATTCATCCAGGTTCAGGGTGGGTATCTGTGGAAGAGATTCTTCCTGACTGTGAGACCATCCTCTCTCTTTGTGATGTCCAGCAGAAGAGCAGAGTGTGTTTTACATAGCTTCTGTTGTTCAGCACCTGAACATTAGCATAGTAATCCCCAGGGCTTTTTTGAACTTGAGAAATAGTTGTTGCATATGTGTGTCTTCTTCATGATTTTCATCAAGAAAAAACAGTTTAACATGATTAAATTGCAAATATTAAAAAAAAAAAAGTCACCGCTACATTCACAGAAAAGCTAATTTCACACTAAGGAAACTACTGTCTCCTCAGACTTTTTACATCTGTTACAATAAAATTTTACTTTATAAAAGGGTAGAAAATATTGAGGTAAATGCAAAAATCATGCTATTAAAATTGTGCTCTTTTTTTGCTACTCTGTGAAATATTCCCTGATATAAAATGGAAAACTGTTTGTGTCAGTAAGAACAGTAAAGAAACAATTGTTTTCTAAAGCCATCATTTTAAATGATCATTAAGCCATATTTTCAATGTCTTATAAATAATACAGAAATATGTTTGTTAATAATTTACACAGAGACTTGACAGTTTCCCCCAAGCAAATCAGCCATTATTGCTACCAAAACAATGTAACCCAGAATGAGCAGCATTGTTTTTGCTGTGTTTAGGGAGAAGGGAGTCAGTGATGTTCATCCCAATTATACTGACAAGAGCAGAGGAAAAACAAAGGCTGTTTTTCAGTATTTGTCTACACACGTGAAAGAAGGAATAATGGCATTATAAATGAGAAAAACACATTTGTTCTACTGTATTTTCATTTTCCACCTGTATTAATGTGACTGCATCACTCAAAAATCAGTTATATGTTTTGCAGATTTATCTTAAATTCCAGTTTCTACTGCACATATTTATTTAAAAACAGAAAAAAAATACACAAAGAAAATTTAAAATAACTTTATAGCTTAAAGAAGTTCAAACCAAACCAACAACACAAATCCATATATTTTTCAGGGAAAAGGATTGTGAAAATCATCCATAATGCCAATGGACTATATGCACCTCAAGTATGGGGCACCTACAAGCCACTTTGCCGAGCTGTGTACTTTTACCAAAACAAATAACATAATCCATTGGTCATGGTAGATTGAGCACTGGGCAGCCTCTTCTACTTCTTCAACTTTGTCCTCACCTCTCACTCACTGGTCCAGTTCAGGAATATAACTCCCTGTGTCAGCTTCATTCTTGAGGTCACATAATGCTCATGTCATTTATAAAGAACAGAGACTGAGTACTGAAATGATAGTTTAAACAATCTTTTTCTTAGCCGAATCGAGTACATCAAGTGAGATGTGTCAAAACCTAAAATATTACCACTGTCCTTTAAGCAACTCTCTATCCTTTCTTCCTTTCCGTTGCTCCTACAAATGGTGTTAGTTACTTTATCCCGAAGATTTTTCTGTGTTTATTTTAGCTTTATGTGTAATACAGATTTTCTCTTGTAAGTAAGTACCTGCACAAAGAAACTCTACATAAAAAGTAGTCCATAAAGGAAAACACTTCATTTTGATGCATAGGCAGACTCTGCTAGGAGGTCATTATGGATCACCAACAAAATTCTGTGGTTTTGAGAACTGGTACAGCAATAACTCAAACGTGAAACTGTAATAAATAAAATAAGAAGGAAGAAATCCCCGAGAGACAATATATTAAGAAATCCCCTCTACTCAGCCCTAGTGAGGCCACATCTGGAGTGCTGTGTCCAGTTCTGAGCTCCTCAGTACAAGAGAGACATGGAGCTCCTGGATCAGGTCTCGTGGAGGGCAACAAGGATGGTGAGGGGACTGGAGCATTTCTCTTATAAGGAAAGCCTGAGGGAGTAGTGTCTGTTCAGCCTTGAGAAGAGACAACTGGGAGGGGACCTCATCAATGTGTGTAAATATCTAAAGTTGGGGGTGCCAAGAAGATGGACCCAGGCTCTTCTCGGTGGTGCCAGCCTCTAGGACACGAGGCAATGGGCAGGAACTGATGCACAGGAAGTTCCACCTGAATAGGAGGAAGAATTTCTTTACCGTGAGGGTGACTGAGCACTGGAGCAGATTGCCCGGAGATGTTCTGGAGTTGAATATCTTACTGGAGATATTCAAGAACTATCTGGACACGATCCTGTGCCATGTGCTCTAAGATGACCCTGCTTGAGCAGGGAGGTTGGACCAGAAGACACACTGTAGTCCCTTCCAACCTATCCATTTCTATGATTTCTGTGATTTCTGTGATTTATGATCCCTTCTCACAAAGGAGTAAGGTTTGACAAATTTGCTATCAACAGGTAAAGATCAGAAAGAAATTAATATCTTCACTTATACCCCATGTATGCAATTTAAATAAGAACAACAACATAAATATGTATGCATGAGAGTATAACTCAAAACTCCTGAGTATTCCTAAATCCAGAAGTTATAATTAACTTTAGATATTAATTTGTCCTTAACTGTCTCTTAATTTGCATTTTACTGCTCATAAGTGGGTCTTCTTAGTGTTGAGGTATGCTAGTGCAGCACTGTAATGAGGGGTCCAAGTTTTGATTTTGGGATCTGTTTATTCATTTGTAGCTGTGTATGGATCAAGTGATGAAGAAACAAGTGTTTCTTGAAATAGAGGATACTTGCAGCTAGGTAAACACCAACATTTTTATCTAAAATAATCTAATATTAACTCTATATGATCCCCATTTTCATTACTTTCTAGAATAATTCTAGTGAAGGAAGTTTACTGATGGGGACATCATGAAATATTTTTGTAAGGCAAATTTCAAAGTCGAAACAGACATCTCTGCCAGGAAGATAATACCTAGATTTACGTTTAGTCAGTAATAAAGGAAATGCCTATTATGATCAGATTTTTAATCTAAGTCACTCATGCTTCACAATATGTTCATTAAACGTAAAATTTGCAAGCAATCCAGAAAACTGCAATGAAGTTTTCAAATAACATAAATGTTTCTTTTCTGCGTTTTTCTCCTCTCTTATTTTTTTATCCCATCCATGATGGCAATTAAGTAGGCAGAAACACAGTCTCTTTCATTTAAAGCTTCATTTCACAAATAACAAAACTAAGAACCATGTATTAGTGTGCTTACATAATGGATTTAACAGCTTTTCATATATATCAATAAGATATTTTGCTATTTAATCTATTTATGTGTCTCCTCAAGCAACATTACTCTTTTATAACCTATTTGGCTTCACCTTCAAATTGTTGGCCACTAAATATACCATGAAATGTTTTTTAGGTTTTTTTTTGTCAGTGTAAGAGAAATATTTGAATGCACAGATGATGATCAGATAACAGATCAGTGGACAAATCTTCTAATGACTTTTGGTGAGGTAAAGCTATCACCAAAAGTTATAATAAAGGGTCTGAGCCTTTCTGGAGAAGACTAGCTGCTTAGAAGCAGGTTACACCTGGGAGTCTGAGCAAGCTTGTGAGAAATGGTGAGGGTAAGGAAAGCCAGTTGACTACAGAAGAATTTTGGGTTGAGAAAAAAGGGAAACTGTGAATTAGCTAAGTACATGTGACAAATATTGCATTCTTGTTTCTATGTTGTTTTAAGCACTCAGTCTAAAGATGAAGTTGTGTTCATATACAGAATACAGAAGAGATGGACATGAACAAGAAAAGGAAGACCAAATTCCAAATTTCAAATGTTGAAAAAATAATAAGATTTTCTTTTACAGTACAAGAGGAACAGGAAGGGAAATACTCATGTCAGAACATGTGTGGCCCTTGGGAAGTTCTGTCTTAAATTAAAAACTTGCTGATAAAGGATACTCAATAAAAGTTAGTGAGAACTGTAATAAATCACAAGGATCAGAATATGATTGGGAAAAACTCCCAAAGGACAAAATACCTGAAATACTGACTTCACATGAAATTCCTCTCCAAACTGCCAAATGCTATCCTACCCTAAGACAGATGATGGGGTTGTCAATTATTAGAAAAAATTCTAGGCAGCTTTATGAGATGCCAAGCCATCAAGTCAAATGTCTGTACTAAGCACATCAGTTAGAATAGTCTGGAAACTTTAGAATTATTGAGATAATAATGTTTGCTGACTGCTGAATTCAAGGTAAAAAAGATGTTACCCAGACGTGACCAATTTGCAAATGGATCTGATATTATGGAAAATTCTGTAATAAAATGGCAAATAATTTCAACATAGAAGGACGTAAAATGCCATACCTTCAAACTGAGAGCCCTAATTTTATGTAACAGTAGATTGGCTTTGAGCTGGTCACTACTACTCAATAAAGGAAAACTTGGGCAGAAGGTGAACAAATGTCAGAAATCAACCTGGAAGGAATAGAGGACCAAAGAGAAAATTATGCCATCCTTCAAAGGTTTTGATTGGAAGGGACCTTGAAGATCATCTAGTTCCAACCTCCCTGCTGTAGGCAGGGACGCCTTTCACTTGACCAGGTTGCTCCGATCCCCATCCAACCTGGACTTGGACACAGTTGCATATCAACTTTTATCTTGAATACCTCTTGTGGTTTTGATGCTTCCCTCTTTCTTCAGAAAGAGTATACTAAAACTGGGGCATTCTCAAAGAAAGTAATAATGATAACCACAGGGATGAAACAGCTGATGTTTGTGCAGTGGATAGGCTAGAGTGCTGCCATGTAGAGAAACAAAGGATAACTCAGGTAGGAAGAGACAGCAGTCTAGAAAACTGTGAGAATTGCAGCTGACTTTATCTTCCACATCTAATAACAATGCCAGAGGTTATCACATGAACACAAGTAACATTCAAAACACATTGAAAGATGTGATTCTTCAGAAAGAATCTAATAAAGCCATGAAACTCCCTACCATGAGTTATTCCGAACTCTGAAAACTGCAAAAGCAATTAGATGAAACCTTTTAATAAATTTAAAATCAAAAATAAAAAATCAAGGACTATTTACATACAGATAGCAGTTCTGGTTCAAGAAGTTCCTAAGATAAAAAACACTAGTCTCGAGAAGAGTGTTATATAATTTATTTGTCCTAGTGCTCTTTCCTAAGTATCTATTTATTGCTCAGTCTTGAAAATAGGATTGAGGGTTTCTGCACATCTGGTCTGAACTGATATGATTGGTCTTATGTGCTTATGACTCAATAAAGGCATAACATGTAACCACCCTTTAATTCTTTTGCACTTATTTATTGCAAAAAAGTACTACATACAATATTGCAGTCTGTAATAAATCCTGTTCTGTTTAACCTCTAGTCCATTCAGTAAGCTGGATGGATGTCTGATATTTAAAAAAAAAAGTATATGATCATGTAGCTTATCCCATAATTTGCCTTAATTCTGCATCTTTTGAGTATGCTTAGTATTATTCTCTTCAGAGTGAAACATTAGCCTATAGCAAAAAAGGCCTGTTATTTGGAAGGGTGCTTCTGTCAGGCAGCTGGGGTCTGGTAGATGTCAAACTACTTTACTGTGGTGCTAAACCTGAGACCATAAGCACCTCTCTTCAGCTCGTCAGTTTGCTAATTGTGCCAGATAATTAATTATAAGAGTTGATGGTGTTCATAGACGGTTGACAGCATATGAGGAAGAGTAGGACTACTTGCACTCATCTGTTTAGGTGTACAACCTTGGTGTATTACAATGCTGTAAAATAATGTCGTGGTTTAACCCCATCTGACAACTGAGCCCCACAGCCACTCACTCACTTGTCCCCAGTGGGATGGAGAAGAGTATTGGAGGAGTAAAAGTGAGAAAACTCATAGGTTGAAAAAAGGTAGTTTAACAGTGAAATCAAAAGCCATGTGCACAAGCAAAATCAACAAGGAATTAAATCATTGCTTCCCACGGGCAGGAAGGTGTTCAGTGATCCCACGAAAGTAGGGCCCCATCATGCGTAACAGCGTCTTGGGAAGACAAATGCCATCTCTCCAAACATGTTCCCCCCTTCCTTTTTCTTCCCCTAGTTTTGTATAGTATGGCACATTCTGCCCTTTGGGCAGCTGGGGTCAGCTGTCCCAGCTGTGTCCCCTCACTTTTCCTGAAGCCTGCTCTCTAGTGGGGTGGAGGGAGAAGCAGAAAAGGCCTTGACTCCATGTAAGCACTGCTCAGCAGTGACAAAACCATCTGTCTATTACCAGCACTGTTTCCAGCACAAATCCAAAACACAGCACCATGCCAGCCTGCTATTATGACCAACATTACTTCTACCCTTGCTAAAACCAGCACAGGTAAAAACGGTTGTAGTAAATGTTCAAGACTGCTTCATTTTAAACACTGGATTAAAACCTGCAGCCTAGTAACTTATCAGCAAAAATGTTAATGGGCTTTAATAAGGCTAGAAGAAATAGAAGTGACAGAATTTTCTGTGCACTGGAAAAAAGGGAAAAAAAACCCCAATACTTAAAATGTTTCTAAACTAATGGAGATAGCATTTATCAGCTTTAGTCAATTGATTTCACTGGGATGTACCAATGAAAAACTGGAGTAACACTAATGATAAACCAGGTCTTTAATTTTTATATCAATATCATTACCTCAATCAGAGGGTTTTTATGCTGTAATTTCTTCCCACTAATCATCTCAAAGATTCCAAGGGTTCTGTTCCACATATGTTCTAGTAGTCCACATATAACCTTGCTTTGTATGGCTGTCAGTTAGAGCATGTGGTTTTGAAAATATTCAAAAGATGCCAATATTTTTTGAAGATGAAGAAGCTAAAAAAAAATCCTGTAAACTCTGAGAATAATAAAGGATGTCATGTCTATAGGCAAGTTTCTTTTTGTGGAGGACAGCATATGCTGGAACCCAAAACAATGAGGAAGGTAATAAAACAGCTCCACAGCAGCTAAAACTTCTCACCCCACTCACATCATGTTGAATTTGTATGTAATAAAGTGCTGAGTGAAATAATTTTTTCTCAGAATAAATTGCCAGTAAAATGCAAGTACTTTGACAGACTGGCAGAGGTAAATACATTACATTTGATTAAAAATTCCACAATTACCTATTTTTTTCAATTCCCTCTCCTACTTTTGTTAGATAAATGAAGGTTTGTACCTTATTAATATTTCTCATGCTGATCTTTTTGTAGCATTTTTAGAAGCAAGTTATTTTACATAGTACTCCAAAGTGCTATCTATTCCATTTGGAAAAAGTAGTGACACGCATGTGATGGATCCTGACACCTGTCAGTTATAATAATACAATTTCAGGTAAAAAGAACTCTTTTTCCACATGAAGTATTCTAATACTACGGAATTAATTTGCACATTGCAGAGATGTGGAAAAAGAGAAATAGGTAGGAATCCACTGGACAACTGGCAATTGAGGTTAAGGAAAATATTTGAGGACAAGTAAATCACAGTAATATATATAACCCATGTAAGTCATAGAATTGAAGAGTGGTTTGCATTGGAACGGACCTTAAAGATCATCTAGACACATTCCACTAGACCAGATTGCTCAAAGTCCAATCCAACCTGACCTTGAACACTTCCAGGGATGGGCCATCCACATCTCTGAGAAACCTGTTCCGGTGCCTGACCACTCTCACTCTTTCAGTAAAGAATAGGAGTCAAGATAGGATATTAACTTTTCTGTTTCTGTTCCTTTCTTCTTTGACCCTGTTTCATGAGTTCTTTCACTCAGAGTTCGGATTAAAACGCAGGAGACGCTGAGCTTTTCTTCTGACTCAGATGTTTATTATTTCTTATCTATGGTACAGCTGCACAGAATGTGACTCCAAGTTAACAAGGTGGAATGGCCCCCGAGTTCTACCTTCCAAGGCCTTTTAAAGCCCAAATTACCCAATTATGGAATGCCAACTAATTTATTTTTACTTATAATCCAATAACTAATCCTTCATGTTCTGCACTGCAGGTTTTTTGAACCAATACCAGATCANCTTGTGAAGAAGAAGAAAGAAGAACTAACCTACACCCAAAATCCTCCATCTTATTACATGTATATTACTATATCCCAGAAACCTAAATCTTCCACATCTCTACATATTCCACCCAGTGATATAACTTTAATTACACAGCAACAATCTTAGTGCTATCACATAATTTGGGAAGCTTTTCCCAAGGCCTCAGGTCAAATGCAGTGTGCTTTTGAGGATCATTGCCTGTCAGCACTGAAAGACTGAAATTCTCTGAACTCAGGGTTCCAACAATAGGAGTTATACTTATTTTAATAATCCTTGTGGAGTTTTGTAGCTTTCACCAATTAAAAAAAAAAAAAAAAAAAGAGGGAGAGTTCTAAAAACCTCAATCATGTTTTCTAATTTAAAACTTGAATGTGCCGTGAGGTTAAGCTCCTTATTAGAATACCAAAGTGATATTTTCAAAGTATTAGTTTCCACAACTTCCTGTGAAGCACAGTAACAAATTGAATCCTTTTGCTTAGGAATCTCTACTTATAAAGACCAGATGTTCAAAATGACAAAATGTAAAGCTTTTGTTTGATCATAATAGCAGCACTTTTGAAGAGTATGGATACTGCCTTCTACGATGTTTTTCTATGATGGACAATTCCTACATGGATTTAAATCTATATTTTACTTAGTATTATCTGCTGTTCTGTTACAGTCACCTACTGACAGCTCAAATTTATTCACCCCATTTGACTCATACAATAGTTATATGGTAACCCAGTCCCTCCTGCACTGTTTCTATAATGAGCTAATAATTTCCCTGTCATTAAAAGTCAGCTTTACTCCTTTCTCTTATAAAAAACACTTCTGTTCCCACTTATTCTCAGTCCTTACTTTCAGCAACATGATCACTTTCATCTGGGTATTGATCTCAAAGTGTATTTAGTTTACAATCTAATTAATTATTAGGTGAGGTATTTTTCCTTGCAAGTTAGCATACATGAATGCTAATGTTTTCTTGATTTAATACTCTCACTCATAGGTTATGAGTCTGACCTATGACAAGTTAGTCATTCAAGGAAGAACTGTGAACACGTTTTACCTTTCTTTCATTAGCTATTCCACCAATGAGTAAGAGATCAAACTTAAGACATCTTTGTGATCTTGAGTTATATTCATGTTGTAAGGAACTAGCAAAGATCAGAAGAAAATGCATCCCATACATAGTTCCTTTCCTTCAACTGAATTATATCAAGGGTGTTATGAATGGATGATGTAGGTTTAATTCAGTCTCTGCCTTTTGCCCAGGCCTCTGGCAGCAGGCAGTGGTGTTATTGAGGTGTCCAGCACCCCAAAAATCCACTTTCATTTGCAAATTCTTTAATAATGGCTGATTCAGTCTATTATAGAATGAATTATTTATTAATAGACTCAAAACTAACAGACATAAGACTTAAAACAGACTATTACTACACAGGGATAAGACAAAAGGGATTATTAGTATTATACCTGCAGGGTTAAAGGTACCAATTAATTTACAGCTAGCTAAGAAATAGTATAACTTAGGATCCAATGTTCTTACCACCAAATTGTTGAAGGGGCATGCATCGAATTCCTTTCCCTCAATTCCCAGAAAAGTAACCACGAAGTTGCGTCCAAGCTTCGGGCAGAGGTCTTCTCACACGTTCCCAAGGAGGGTGTAAGAGACTTCTGCCTCTGTGACAATTCATGTGGGCTTTTATAGGCATAAGAGCCATGTCTTTTGTTCGCCCTTGTTTATTTTCTTTTATCTCTTTCCACATCTGCTCTCATACCAAGATGTGTACTGGGGCTTGTGCTCAGACTTTCAGCGGCCTGGAGGTGACCCCCGGCTGGGCTCTCTGACTCCTTGCTGGGCTCTCTGACTCCTTCCTGGGCTATTAATCTGGCCAGAGTTATCTCTTCCAAATGCCCCAGCCATGAGAGAGGGTGAACGTCCTGCCACAAAGGGTTAATTTTGTAATGACTGGTCTGAATGATATTGTATAAGGAAAGTAAGCATAAGGGGTGGAATTTTGATTCTGTTAGGGAGCGAGGGAGCTTTGCTTTAATTCTAGTCAAGCTAGGACTTTACCAGCTTATCAAATGATACAAACTACAATATATGTCAGATTTATTTTCTTCTTTCTCTGCCTTATTTTTATTCCTGTCATTAATTCTCCTTGATGTAGGCTTATATGTATCTATACACCTATATCTATTTACATATATATGCATGCAGATATACGTTAATACAAGTGTATATATACTTTTATATGTGTATTTGTGTATAATCTGTGTGCAAAAGACACATCCATCTGTTGCCAGATTTTTTTTCATTTATTCTATATTGAATGCCGTGGGCTTTTCTCCAAATATTAACGTATACATAAATTGAATTAATGAATGCAATCTTTGTTTCTCAATGGAGTAGATTTATAAATCTTAATGAAACCATGATCTTCAAGTTCTTTTCTGAAAGAACATTCTAGTGAGTAACAGAGGCACAGTCTGTGTTTTTGTGTGTTCTTTGCAATAACAGTATGATTATTTTTCTGCCAGTTAACTTTAGGGAGCAACATGGATCTATGATCAGTTTAAGCATGAACAAATCTATTTAACAACCATTTATATGTGAATAAATTTACAAAATCAGATTAGAATTTACAGATTCAACAGGCCAAAAGAAATATCACTAAAAGTTTTTAACTTTGTTTAATTTGTTTCAATCAGTCCTTAAAACTTATTATAACACTGATAATTACCACAGCTTGCTTCTGAAAACAGTACAGGTTTTTTAGCATCTTCCAAATAAATATGCCAGAAATTCTGTACACATCAATTGATAAAGTGAGACATCAACTTTTTCTTGAGAATTCTACATTTATAGGTGCGAATGTTACACTTTACTTTTAAAGTCAGTGTTCTACTCATAAACAATAATTCATCATGCAAGCACCTGCTCAGGTTTGTTCAGTTCTCCTACTCTACTTATTTCTTTACTTCCAAGAAGTCAAGACCAAAATACTCTGAGTCCAAACTAAGTTGTTAAACATATTTTTTCCTCAAAATATCTCAAAAATGTTGTGTTTGTGGGCTGCTCATTTTTATTTGCATTTTAATATTTTAATTTCTTCTCAGCTGTCCATTTGAGTTGGGTCAGGTTTGTCCATTGGGTCTTCTCTTGTATATTGTTCTTATGAAAGAGGGCCTATTATCAAAGACTGCATGAGAAATTCTGTTTAATTTCTGCAATCTAGTGCAAAGGATTTTGACCAGATACTTGATTGTAAAGTGCATATCACTCTTTGGGTGTGGGTACCTAAACATGACAGCATTTATACAGTAATAGCTTTTCCTGTATTTGTTTTGATACTTGGCTTCTGATCTCAACACAGAACATGATATTATATCTGATTGTACCAAATAAGAGAAGTTATTTAATGAAATAAATATTTCAACTTGCTCCATTGATCTAAAACACTGATGAATTATTGCTTTGTAATTCAGTAAAAATTCCTGAAGTTTAAACAATTTACAGAAGACAGCAGAATGAAAATATGTAATAGTCTCCATATATATAAAAAAAAGACAGGCTGTATTCTTTAAATAATGCATAATTCATGTTGGTGTCTAGTTTTTTAAGGATTTTATGAAAATATTTCTGTTTAACATTCTGGTTTTGGACTAAACATTTAAAACCAGGTAACATGAATATATATTCAGAAAAAAAGATCCTCAGCTATCCTTGCCACAAGCATTATATAAAAGACTGTTCAATAGAAGTTATTCAACTTGGTCCACAGCTATCCAAACTTTTTTTAGTAATTTTATCTTTACCTAATTCACAGTGCTGTAAAAATTTGTCAGTCATTCCTTTAAAAGATTTAGTAAAGCATATACTTCCATCCTCATTGTTACACGTCTAGTTTCCCTTCCACAAAACTTCAAATTTACTCGAGTACACGCTGTTTCCCTATCATCACTCTACCTGAAAAAAAAAAAAAAAAACAAAAAAAAAAACAAAAACAACAGGAATTCTGTTAAGTTGACTGAAATGATGAATCAGTTAACTCAAGTACAAGTTAACATTACAGTCTTATCACCAAGAGCTTTATGCAAAGGGCTACGAAAAATATGCCAAACAAATTAATCTGATTTTTAAAGAACAAACCTACTAACATAGCTTGCACAGGCGCATTGGGCACATATTTCCATTACAATCTTCTTTCATTTGGAAATCTTCCTTAATATTCTAAAGTTGTTGAAGTATTTGAGGTTTGATATTCTCTCTGACACCTTCCCCTTCACCGATGAATATGTTAAAGAATAACTGGGCCCAGTATTAAACATCTGGGGACACCACTAGTGACAGGTCTCCAACCAGACTCTGTGCCACCGATCACAAACCTCAGACCTGCCACGCAGCTGATTCCCAATCCAGTTCACTGTCCATTGTCTGGCCTGCATCTTCTGAGCTTGTCTATGAGGATATCATGGGAGACAGTGTCAAAAGCCTTGCTGAAGTCAAGGCAGACAATATCCACTGCTCTTCCCTCATCTATCCAGCCATTGTCCCATCATAGAAGGCAATCAGGTTAGTTAAGCACAATTTCCCTTGTGTATTCATCAGTCTGCTTTCAGCTACTTCTAGATACAAATCAAAGAAGGTGTACGAAGAGCAGAAATGTTTTATATACATTTGTAAAGATTTTTAAAAATAGAACATGACATGTTTAAGTGAAAAAGTGAATACTTGAGTTATAGTAGATGAAAGTGTTCTAGCATCAGTTTAACACGATCCCAGATAAAGTTGTGTTAAAAGAAAGTGATAAAAAAAAAAATCCCTGGTTGAACAAAATATTAAAAGTGCTTCCAAGAAATTACTTGAGGGAATCTGGTTGTATTGCTTTTCCTTTTGATAAAATTTGATAAGGTCATTTGGTGCCAAATTACCTATTACTCCTAAGCAAGATTAAAGCTTTTTACTCAGGGTGTCAGGTGAGGGATGAAAAGCTCTTTGAAGGGGTTCCCAAAACTCTGTTCACAAATATTTGGACAATTATTTTATAACTCAGGGTTTTTTGCTGCTCTAGGGAGGTTATTTGCTCTACCTAAAGTAGCTTTCACTGCAACAGTGCTAACACAGCAGTGTATACTTGTACTGAAATAGGTCCTGTCTGTATTGAGGATTTACAGGATTAAACTGATCCACTGGAAAACCTCGTGCTAGCAAAATACTACTCCGTTAAGATCAGGGTTGAGAAGTTTTTAAACTAAACAAAATATTTAAAGAAAAATGCAGATCCTGCCATTGCTGATTTTGAAAATAGATATAAGGTTAGTTTAAAAGTTCTGTCTGGTCCAAAACTGGCAGATTATTATTAAAACATTATTTCCTGTTTCTTCGAGAGCCAAAAGAATAGGGTTTTATTGCTGGATATTCTTTCTTCTCTTCCATATACTTTCAAATCTCCATCCTACAAAGACACAGTTGTATTTCTGAGTGAAATTGAAATTATTAAATGGGAATCACAAATTTCAACATTATATTCCTACCAAAAAAAAGTGTATTTGTTTATCTATTGGTCCTGAACCCCAATAAATAAAGATTTATTTTACTAGGTAGGACAGGATTTTCAACAATTATCGGTGAATACAGTTCTCTTCCTGTACTGATCAGTGACTTGCCTGTAGTGACAGGGGGATCCAAACAACTGACTGTATTGGAGGCTGAGATTAGCCTGACGGGACACAAGGAGTAGAATGTGCTGGTTTTGGCTGAGGTAGAGTTAATTTCCTTCACAGTGGCTGGTGTGGGGCTGTGTTTTTGATTTGTGCTGAACACAGGGTTGATAATACAGAGATGTTTTTGTTATCGCTGAGCAGGGCTTACACAGAGCCAAGGCCTTTCCTGCTTTTTGTACTGCCACACTGGTGAGGAATTTGGGGGTGCATGGGAGGCGGGGAGGAGACACAGCCAGGAGAGCTGACCTCAACTGACTAAAGGGATATTCCAGACCGTGTGACATCATGGTCAGTGTATAACTTGGAGGGAAGTAGGAGGAAGTGGGGGATATTTGTAGTGATGGTGTTTGTCTTCCCAAGTCACTGCTAGGCCTTATGGGGCCCTGCTGTCCTGGAGATGGCTGAACATCTGCCTGCCCATTGGAATCAGCAAGTAATTCCTTATTTTGCTTTACTTGTGTGCACAACTTTTGCTTTCCCTCTTAAACTGCCTCTATGTCAACCCATGAGTTTTCTACCTTTTACCCTTGCTATTGTCTCTCTGATCCTGCTGGTGGGGGAATGCGTGAGCATCTGCATGGGGCTTGGCTGCTGGCTGGGGTCAAAGAAATAAAAAAGGATAGTGGCCAAGGGAGGGATGTGCTACATAGGAGTAAATGTCCCTGTATGAACTTGTGTAGCTTCAAGCTAGCTGTCTAGTCCTACTTTTAATCTTAAGTTTTTCAACTCTTTTTCTTGTGCGCTGTTTCCTCTTTTTCCTCTTTCCACTTCTACCCATCACATATGAAATCTTTGATTAGTGCTTTAAAAAAAAAAGGAGTATTATTCAAAAATAGATGACTTTATAATTTATCACCAAAGTAGCTGTAGTTCATTACTGAAGTATCACTTGGAGCAGGGCATGAGAAAGTTTAAGTGGTTTCAGCGCTCACAAAAGCAGGAAGTACAGCAGGATCGAAATCACATTTCCTGTCATGAGAAATCTTTGTGGGCACTTCACACGTCCTTTGTATTGCAATTTTGTGATCCAGACTCCTCTTCCATCTGATTGACTCATAATATCTACCCTAGAAAAGAAAAACCTGTCGCTATATACCTCATGGAATTGTACATCTAGTGACCAATCTCTATTGACCAGTACTAGTTTTCTACTCTGAATGCCATAACCTACCTGTAAGGTTCTTTGCATGATGTATGGGGAAAAATAAGTGAGCTAAGTATTTCTTATCTCTGAATTTTTAATTTTGAATCCATCTCCATTGTTTCTGACAAAAACTTGTACATGGAAGAATACATTTCACTTATTCAATAAACATAGGCTCAGTCCAAATGCAGATTTAGATGCTTTGCAGAGACAGAAATAAATGCATGAAATAATGTTTCATGTGCTGAAAACAAAAGTAAAGTCATTAGCTGAGGATGTATTAGCTTCTAACTCTTCTCATTGTTCCATATAAAAATGAATCACCTATACTGCTTCTCTGGTACACTCATTTAGCAAATAAAGTGTTTTCTATTAGATACGAATGTAACAGCCTTTCAGGACAGGAAAAAGCGGTGTTGGATTTTTGAAAGCTGAAGCCAGTTCTGATTCCATCACTGCTAGACTTGCCTGATTTAATAAAGGTCCATTCTTCACTAATATGGCAATTAAAAGGCAATCAGGTTCAGATTCGCAAATCTGGAGTGGCAGAGATGGGTGCTGTGAGATGTCCCGTGCAGCGATGGGCACATGCCCAGCACAGAGGTGTTGATATACAGTGTTATATAGCAACTTAGAACATGCGACTTAATTAATTGGCTATTCTCCCCCAAAAACAAATCCCTTGAGGTACATACTGGACGTCCCCATCCTCCTGCATTGCCCACGAAGTGCACTCACGTCCTTGAGTGAAAGCAATCCCAAGCATAGCTTTTTCTTTGTCTGAGGCAGGAATAACTCAAACTGTTTTCCTCAGCATATTTTTAATGTCCACTTCAGAAATGTTATCCCCTTCTACAGTATAAAGAAGTTTTGATTGCGAAGGAGGATTGCTGACTAACTAGGTGGCTTTTGCTAAATGTGTATCCTGATGTTTGAAGGTCCCACTATGTTGGGGTGTCCTGGCAAACCTGCCAGCCTAGGGCTTGGGGGGACAGAGCTGTGCCTGGAAAAGACCCCTCGCTGTTAATGTTCCCTCTATACAAATATGTATTGGTTCACCCCAGTTTTCCCTTCCCCACCCGGTGCCAAGGGTTTTGGGCTGGCCCCAGGTTCCTTCCCTTCCCATTGGCTGTTGCTGTAAGCCCCGCCGCTGTCCCCGGGACCCTGGGGAAAGCCAGGAGCTCCCAGGTCAGTCTGCTGAGGGGGATGGAGGAATAAACGCCTTGTGTCACTTCCAGCATCGCCGTTCTCGCCTTCCTTTGTTCTCGGGGTCCAAGGGGGTCCAACCAGATTTCCTGTGGACGTAGCAGCTTCACCTAGAGAGCTCCGCAGCCAGATAAGGGAAGATCACAGATAGCTCGGCCGGCTTTTAAAGTGTGGTCTAAGCTGCCTGCTGAGTTGCTGGGGATCTCACCCCCAAGCTAGCCAGCACGGCAGCCAGACAAAGACACACCACTACCCATTACTCTCAGAGTAGTCTTTGATAGTGCACTGTATTGTTCGATCTTTCTGGAGGCTGGTGCATGATTGGGAACGAGATATACTCACTCGATGCCATGCTCTTTGGCTCAACTGTTTATGAGGTTGTTTCAAAAATGAGCCCTGTTGTCTGACTCCATTCTTTCTGGGGTAAGTGTCACCATAAGCCTTGCTTTTTGTAGGCCAGGATGGTTCCAGGCAGGGGCATGTGGCACAGGATATGTGTCCAGCCATCTGGTTGTTTCTTCCACCATTGTAAGCACATGGCACTTGAAGTCACAGGTTTGGGGGAGTGTGATAGAGTTAATCTGCCAGGCCTCCCCATATTCATGTTTCAGCCATTGTTCTTCATACTAGGGAGGCTTTTACTGCTTGGCCTGCTTTGTTGCAGAACATTTCATATTCATGGATAACCTGTGCCATAGTGTCCATGGTTAAGTTAGCTCAGTTGGTTAGAGCATTGTGCTAATAACACCGAGGTCATGGCTTTGATCCCTGTATGGGCCATTCACTTAACAGCTGGACTTGACGATCCTTCTGGATCCCTTCCAACGCAGAACATTCTGTGGCTCTGTGTAAGTCAGCCCCTTGATCGCCAGCCCAAGTATATATCGCATCTCTTTCTTGGTGGCCCGGGGTGTCATGGGTCGACTGAGCTAGAAATAAGTCACTCATATTGCCAGTCCAGAACTGCCTGAGCTGCTTCAATCTTAGTGACCTGATCTAGCTGCTGGTTGTTTTGATGTTCTTCAGTTGCCCGACATGAGCATCTACATGAGGTATCTTCACAACCAGGTTCTTCACCCAAGCAGCAATATTTTGCCAGAGCTCTGATGGGTTTAACTCTGTGCTGCCAGTTGCTCTGCTTCCATTTCTGTACCATTCCCACAGGACATTTGCCAACATCCATGAGCCAGGACAGAGATATAATACTAGCCATTTTTCTTGGTCAGCAATGTCTAAAGCTAGATGGATGGCTTTCACCTCTGCAAACTGACTTGATTCACTTTCTCCTTCAGCAGTTTCTGTGACTTGCAGTGGGGGACTCAATATAAACACCTTCAACCTCCAATGCCTTACTACAGTCCAGCAGGACCCATCAAGGCATACTGCTTCTCACTTTCTGGTAATTTATTACACAGTGGGGCCTCTTCAGCACAGGTCACTCCGTCCTCTGGTGACATTCCCAAGTCTTTGCCTCTTGGCCAGATAGACCACTTCCAGGATTTCTGGATGATTGGGGATTATTATTTGAGCTTATTGTTTGATCAGTGCAACTCAATTCATGCAGCATCAGTTGCATGATACGTACAGGAGACCCTCCCTTTGAACATCCAGCCCAGCACTGGCACTTGGGGTGCCAGGAGGAGCTGTGCTTCAGTATTAATCACTTCTGAAGCATCTCAAACCCTTTCGTAAGCTGCCAGTATCTCCTCGGTTGGAATATAGTGGGTTCAGATCTTCTGTATCCCTGACTTCAAAAGCCTAGGGGTAAACTTCAGGTCTTCCCTGGTGTTCTCTGCCAGACGCTCCAGATAGGGCCATTCTTTCCAGGTGCAGTGTAGGGTACATTTTTACATCTTGCCCTGTCCTGACTAGCCCAAGGGCTACTGAGTGAACTAATTCATGTCTGATTTGTTCAAAGGCTTGTCATTGCTGAGGTCTCCATTTGAAATAATTTTTCTTCTGGGTCATTTGATAGAGATGATTTACAATCAGACTGCAGTTTGATATGTGCATTCTTCAAAAGCCCAAAATGCATAAAAAAGCTTGTGTTTCTTTTGTGTTAGTTGGTGAAAACATTGCTATTATCTTGTTCTTCACATCCACTGGGATCTGACAACATACATTTTGCCAGTTTATTCCTAATACCTGGATGTCCTGTGCAGGTCCCTTTACCCTACTTTGGTTTATGGCAAAATCAGCTTTCAGAAAGATTTGGGATATTCTTCCTTTTCTCAAAAACGTCTGCTGTATCACCCCACACTAGGCACCAAGAAAGATGGTAAAGATGGTTGTGGTTTAACCTCAGCCAGCAAGCACCACACAGATGCTTGTTCACTACCCTCCACACCCTGATCCCATGCAATGAGGGGGAGAATTGAGAAAGGGTAAAACTCATCGGTTGAGATAAGAACAGTTTTATAATTGAAATAGAGTAAAATATACTACTCCTAGAGCTACTACTACTACAACTACTACTTCTAACTGCATTGCAAGGTGATAGAATGAGAAGCCGAGAAAAACAAGTGATGCACGATACAATTGCTCACCACCCACTGACTGATGCCCAGCCCATCCCCAAGCAGCAACCTTTCCCTCATGGATGATCTTAGGTACTGGACATGACACGTCATGTATGGATTAACCCCTTGACCAGCTTGGATCAGCTGTCCTGGCTATGCTCCCTCCCAGCTTCTTGTGCAGCTCTTCACTGTCAGAGCATGGGAATCTGAAAAGTCCTTTGATTCAGAGTAAGCACTACTTAACAACAACTAAAATACCAATATTTTATAGTGCCTTATCAATAGTATTCTCATATGAAATCCCACAAACAGCACTGTACCAGCTACTAAGAAGAAAATTAACTCTATCTCAGCTAAAACTAGGGCACAGAAATAGAAAATTGGGCATGAACTACTGTTTCATGTGCTGAAAACAAAAGAAAAATCATTAGCTAGAGATGTGTTATCTTCTAACTCTTCAACTATTATCACTCCATATAAAAATGAATCATCTACACTGTTTGTCTGCCACACACTTATTTAGCAAGTGGTCTACAAAGTGCTTTCTATTAGGTGCAAGATATTTCAGCTTAAGAGAAGACATAAAACATGTTATAGCTGACTTTTATAGCAACCCTAATGAAACTTTCTGAACCTTTGTGGATAATGTTTTACAGAAAATTGATAACAATGGCTGCATGTAGAAAAAGTTTGCAGGATATTTAGGACACGGTAATAGTTTCAATTATGGAATACACAATAGTGTTGTCCAACACATGCAAATCGTGAATTTCAACATTATTCTGCCTGGCTTATACCATCTGCAGGAGCTAAAGAGCTGAAGCACACATCCAGAGTAAAGGGATGTGGCAAAACACAGATAGACCCAGCACAAGAGAACAAAGTTTTGAAGACAAAAGTCAGAGTTGGGAATGAATGCAATTTGTGAGCTCATTTTCTGTCTGAAAGTGTTGCATTTAATCTTTGATAACTTAAGGAAAGGAGGGCAAAGGAGTACAGAAGAGACCTTCTCTTATTTTACTCTAGTCTAAAGTATAGCTTAGAATACCTGAGTATCTTTTACAAAAATTCACTGCTAATACATACTACTTCCCTAAAACCCTTCAGACTGGTTTCCAGTGGGAATTCTCTGGTGAAAGCTGCACCTCATTTCACTAATTTTTGAATAGGAGCTGAATGAACTGTCACTAGAATGTTTTGGTATGCAAGGATATAACTTTACTAAATATTACACAGATCACATGGGTTTTCTTTCCAGAGAATTATCACTGCAGAAAGCTCAAAATAATTACTTATATAAAAGTATTTTGTTACTATGATCTCCAATAACAGAAAGAAATGTGGCTTGCAAAAACTGAATATCTGAGGTTTGTCTTTTGATGAAGACAATATAAAGCTCCCAACAGATGTACTCTGACATGGATTCAGATTGCCAGGAATAATAAGAAAGCTATTGCTTGATGCCCAAGACAAAAATGTATATTATGAATACATTCTATATAAAGACTGATTTGTGGGGTATGCAAAGCAAACATATGACAGTGCATGTACAGAGACTTTTAAACTATTTCAATTTATTGTAAATTTTATGAATGCACTTCAGTTGCGAGGAGCTGTTCTTTGTGTTACCACACTGCAACATTAAGGTCAAATTCCCAAATGAAGTTCGGAAGTTTTCTGAAAGGAAATTCGTTAGGTTGCCTAATAATATCGGATGGCTAAGACATGGCTGAGGAGTGACTGTTGTTCAAACAGTGGTATTAACTTTCTAATTACCGTTTTTGGTTCATTTTTCTTTTTGCTGGCTCCACTTCCCCTAGCTGGCAGGTGGTCTCTATACACCTAGGAGGTTCAGTGGGCTTGCTTCCTATGATCAAGATAATAATTTGATTGACTTAATTTTAAATTCATGTTATATTTGACTAAAAGCAGGTAGAAAGACTGACTTTACCATGTTCTTGCTGCTGCACACTGGGTAAGGCACAACTATGAGGAGCGGGAATGACACTAAATCTTTCTTGGAGAGCAGATGACCACACCAAACCCCAGACAGGCAGGGAGACCATTGCCTGTGAGAAACAGGAATTTTCTAAGGTGGCAGAATGGCAGCTGTGAGCCAAACTTTGGTATGATAAGAATAAAACCCACAGACTTTCCTAGAGACTTGGTCATCATTTTGGTGAGGACAGTGTGAAGCCTTTACCAGCCTAAGATGCCCCTGACACTTGATAAATGAGAGAAAGTTTGAGGTGCTAATTTTCCCAATTACAATGTGTGAGACTGAGGCAGAGGGAGGAAATAACTTTCAGAACCTGTATCTACTGGTAAAAATGATTTTTTAAAAATTCAAAATTAATTTCAATATAAAATATGCTGCAATATAACATCATTAAATGTGAAAAGATTTCTGATATCTGTCAGTGTCCTTCCTTTAAGGAAAACATAAAGTTCTACCTCAATGCTTTTGTTGCTGTGGGGTCTCAGAGCGTAATAAATGCTCACCGAGCAAATTCCAATAAAACCAAGTGTACTGAAGTGTATACAGATTTAAATTGCTAGATTTAAAATAGCAAATATGTTTATATTATATAGAGTTAAATTACTCTATTTAAAGTAGCAAAAATGTTCATATTATGGGGGTTTTGTCAGTTGTTCTCTTTTCCATCATGCCAGCACACAGCACTATACTAAAACGCCAGGACAGCTAGGGCTGTCTATGCAGTCTGTCTGCCTGCAGCTGCAGATAACTTTTTTTATTCCTCTTCTACAGTGCACATCATTTGACAGAACAGTGTCTATCAAATCTCAGCTTTTCCTGCAAATGCTGTACTCAGAGTGAAGCAGAGAAGTTCTATTGAAAGAGTTTGGATGTTGCATTTTAAATAATTTCTTAAGCAAGACTTGTTTAAAACAATCTTTTTTACCATTACATTCCTGGTAAGCCCACAGAGACATGGAGAAGTGCCTGCAAAATATTGACAATTCTCAGTTCTCTGCCATTTGATATCACTCCAAAGAGGTAACGTGGCTAATTAAAGTGACCTGGACATTTGCAAAGCCTCTCTGGAGATGCAGTTGACTAAAAGACAGTAGGAACCATTAATGCTTCTGCTAATGACATGGCACTGGGGGAACAGAAACCTGGCTGGCAAAAGAGGAAGCTGAAAGCCATTATCAGCACTGAAAAAAACTGGATATTTCAAATAGCAGAAGCATAAGCAGTTTTCTGACACCATTAGCATTATGCAATCTAGTAGGTATCAAAATTCTTTTGGTCTCCTTCATAAATTACACTTTAATTTAGTTGGAAAGTAATACGCAGGTATGATGTAGGGATAGTTGTCAAAGTAATTACATCTTTCTTACCACGATATTTCCTTAATGTGATACTTAGTTATGTCTGGGTGATTTATCTTAGGGTGTTTGAGATGCATATATTCTTTGTAACAATACCTACATGGTCTGGTTTGTAGTCCAGCCTCTGAGGTTACCGAAGAGAATCAGGAATTAGCTCTTCACCATATCATGAATGGAAAAGTAGGAAAGTGGCAGAAATACATATTTGGGATTTTTTGTTTGTTTGCTTTTTTGTTTGTTTGTTTGGGTTTTTTGTTTTGTTTTGCTTTGTTTTGGGTTTTTGTTTGTTTCTGTTTATAATTATTTTTGTGAACATTCCAAGAAGTAGTGACAATAGGCATTCTAACAATTTATATACAAAAAAATCATTTTTCTTCCTAAATTCATATTTTACAGACTCAGCAATGACAACACAACATGTAAAATGAGTGCTTTGAATATAGATAGCCTGCACAGATCACAGCATGTGGAAAAAAATTTAATTAGTATTTCTCTCTGTGGCATAAAATATCAGAGTAAATAAGCACATTTTTCAAATGTGGGAGACATTCCATATCTTCTAAAATTCTACCCATTTCTCATGTTCACTTCAGGCAGCCATACATACAGAGAAATCTTTTCATAAATTATGAAGTTGATTGGGCATGACAGATACATAAGGCTTAATTTAATATTAGACAGATAAAACCAAGCACTATACAGAGGAAGTATAAAGGCCAGCTGTAATGAGAACAACATGTATAGCTTGGCAGACAGAGAATATGGCAGTAAGAAAGGTGATTGATGACAGAAAAACTGTACTAAGAAGAAATCCTTGAAATCATAAGAGTGTGCCAGGTAAGGATATACAGGTACTGATCACTACTCATTTTGGTACTGTCAGTCTATATGACTCTTAAAGATGATATTTATACTCATTTTACCTGAATGTCATGTACAAATAAAGTGACCTGCTTGTTTTTTTCCTTTGTGAACTGAAAAAGGAGTTGGTGTTTCTGAGGCGGGTTGCAGGACAAGACCTATTTGTTAGAATAAATTATACTGTCAACTTGGATGATCTCTTTCATCTAAAATTAGGTCATGTCTTTCCTCATTAACTGCCCAGAGCAGGAAATAGAATTACATAAATGGATTCCTTCACAGCGGATGTCAGACCTCTCATGTGTAACTCACTGGAGAATTACTTCCTTCTTTGTCATACAAGGAGATACATCTAGAAATCCCATAATGTATAAAACAGAATGAAGACAAAGGTTTATAGCAGTCCTGTCAAAGTATCTGACACTGCAGAAAAAAAACTTAAATGAGACTTTTTAAGAGGACTTAACATAACAGTGAAGCTAATGAAGCTGTAGCCAGAAAAAAAATCATTTTTATAATCATTTTCCCCATGAAAAAATCAAATGATTCAGCAGAAATAACCATATGCTTGTCTAGGTTCAAGAAAATTTAGGAGGTGGGCACTCTTAAAATAGAGTCATCTCCCTGTAGTTTCAACCAATCCCTTTCCACCCTTTCCACCAATAAGGAATGCATACAAGTAGATATAAGTTAAAAAATCACAATTTACTAACATGCTAAAGAGCAACAGGAGAAAAAATAACAGTAAGTAACCACCAGATGCAAAATCCCTAGTCTCATGAACCCCACAGGAACATGATTTAAGAGTTCAGGCCAATGTCTAATCTACCAAGTTTGATCTTACAGGTTTTTGCAAACATCACAAAGCAAACTAATTTAGTGGGAGTGTATGGAGGGGTTATTTGTTTTTACAACACCCTTTAGTTATAAAATTAAATTTTCTATTTTGAACATTTCTCGAAGAAAATGGTTTCCTTCTAGGAACAAAACCTTGCTGACTTTCAAGAATGATTGAATCTTTCATCCTGTGTGTTTTTGTTCTGTGTGATATCACTGCAGGTTACTTACATAGCATTTAAATATTACACTACCTGTATTAAGTAAAGAATTTATCAATTGTCTGATCATCCTTAGTATACTGAAAAGGTAAGAACATGATACCTCAGAATACCAAGCAAAAAATGACATCATGTTTTTTGATAATCACTCTGTATTAGAAAAATCATTAAGATCCATTTAAATTCAAAAATATTATTCAAAGAGCTTGCAGTATCTGTGCAGAATATAGACTTTGGATTAATTTGAAACTAAATTTAAATACTTGTCAAAATCCAATGAAGATAAACAGGTATCTCAGAGACTACACTGGATGAAAGAAAGAATTAAATGCTTTTTAAAGGTGTCATGGCAGGTTCCCATGATAAAGGAAGTGTGATTATAAAATTTAGGAACAACTACAACTCATTTCATATATAATAGCAAATTTCAAGTTCATGACATTAAGTAGAAGCAACAGCTTTCCACAGAAGTGTTGAGTCAATGAAAAGTAGCAGCTGGTGATATGTGAAACCAATGAAGTCGCTGAAAAGAATAATTTTTTTCGGCTTCAATGTGACTATAAAAAGAGTAGCATGTATTGCTCTAAATTTGAATAGACAGTCTTACATTCTCATGCTCTTGATCACCCACAGTCCTGTTGTTAATCTGTTGACTGTCTCTTCAGCCATCATATATTCAATCAAACACCCAGTGTTTCCAAAATGAAAAAAAAAAAAAAAAGGCAGAATGCCACATCAAAAAAGTCGCAGTGTATCTTTAACAGGAATAATTTTTCTTGGCAGCACTTCTTCTTCTTTCTTGGCAGAAATTCAATAACATCAGAGACATCAAAGTATATTTTTGTATTTGTGGAGGATTCTAACCTGCATAAGCAGTTAAAGACTAAATTAAAATTGCTTTTCTTTTTTTGTCTGATAACAGCTGTGGCACTGAAAGATTGCTTTAGCACAACAGAGCAAAAGCAACTTTGAAATATTTCTAAAAGTTTTGGTTGTGATACCAGACTTGACTGAGAATTTGCCTGTACCATTTTATAACCAGTTATATAAGAGCCATGATGTTGCCTTTATTTCTTTATTTAATGACCTCTATCTTTAAATTCTTTTTTTTTGTTTTGTTGATTTTTTTCAGTTCAAAATAATTTCTTTCAGATTCTCATGATAAATAATTCTACTAAGAAAATAATGCATTTCTAATCAGAATGCTTGTGAAAGAATTTAGTAAACCAGTCTCACTTTTAAGCATAAAAGTTCAATGCTAGATTTGGTAGGAGAGTAGGGAGAATAATATCATATTAGCATACTTTAATGCAACAACAAAATTGTAATTTGACAAGAGTTAGAACTAGGGGAAAAAATATTCTACACCCATTGTCCAGTTTTGCTTAAATGAACAGAGATAAGCAAATAAAAAGGTAACAAATTAACAACTTAAACTTCTGTAAGAAAAATATGTAAGTACTTTTTCCTGTATATACACTGGCTGGAAAAAAAAAGCAAGTTTCTCATCAACAACCTGTGTCAAATCCAAAGCACAGGTGAAAAAGAAGTGGTGCTTTATCAGCTGAGGAACCTATTCGAAAAAAGTAAAACATTTGGACACTGAATTTCCTGGTTAAACAACAACATTTAAAAAAGCACGTACAAGAATCATATGTGTTCTTTGTGGACTTGGCATCAGAAACTGAATAAGTCTTTCATTGTTTTTATATTAGTTTACAATGGTGTCAAATAGTTCTGTAAAAATACTCTCTTGGCCTACTTTTAAAAAACATTTAGACCACTGGAATTTGGAGGTTTTCTTCTTTTTTGAAGGATTTCCTTCATCTCCGTTTTAATCTGCATATGCCATTCACTTAATGGATTACTAGGTTCCTTTTATTTGAAGATTTAAATTCCATTTTCTTTGTTCATAATTTTTCCTCATATGACACTAGCCTGTTTGAGTATTCCACATTATATTGATTTTTAATATTCCAGTACTGTAACCAAAATATCATTATGGAAAGAGTAGTGAAAAAACCCTGGCTGTTGGTTCTAACACTTCTACAAATCCTGCGAAGATGTTGATAAGGTTTCAAGTGCTTTCATTTAGTATTATGAGCTCAGAAATTGTCAGATGCTGTCTATAAAATATATATA
>VZTI01000922.1:417007-434926 GCA_013397865.1 Struthidea cinerea | reverse complement strand
ACACAAAAAAGGCAAGTACTGAAATGTCTGTGTTGCTTGAAAAAGGCTGGACCAGTCTACCATTTTTCATTTTCAATATGAGATACAAAAAATACCTTAAAAGCATCCAGGATTTTTCTGTAGATGTCAGGAAGAGAAGGAAAAATTGCTTAAAATAATGGACGCAGAAGTATGACATTATGACATTTTCTGATCCCAGCATTTCATTCTATTCCACCTTTCTTTTCTTTGCAAAGTCCTCTCTGAGAACACCCTTGAACATTTATCTTCACTGTAAAAATCCCCAACAAAACAAACCAACAAAACCTACAAAACCCCCCAAACTTACTTAAATGTTGTTACAGCTCTCCAATTAGTTTGTAAATAAAAAAAAAAAAAAAGCCCACATTGTACAGCAACTTAGACAACTTAGAGCAAACATTAGTAAAATTCATACCAAAGCCACAGTTCGATGTTCTATTAGCCATTAGAATAGAGACAAATAATTTTTACTGCCAGATTTCTACGGATTTAGGGAATTTTATTTTAATTTACATTGTACACTATTTGAACACAGTGACAGCCAGATGATTTTAATTTAAGCAGAGAAGAATTTTACATTCCTTTTGAAAGGCTATCTTGCTCTTCATATTTGCTTTAAAACTTGTTATGAAAATTAATAAATTTTCTGCCTTTTTCATTTCTTTGGACAGTGGCAGTATATTTATCTGTTCATTTCTGGGTAACTCCAGAAATAAATTTCCTGTGGAAGGCTAAATCCCAACAGTGTACTTTGCTTTTAGAGTGGATGCAGAAATGCTTCATCCTAGTTTATTGATAGCTGAGGTGGACCAGAGTGATATGCCTTACCAGGAAACTGTCTGAGGAAAACCAACACTGTTAGACAAACAAAACCATAAAGCAACAACAAAGGAAACATCCTAGAAGACTTGATTTAAAGTAAGAACAGTGTAGTGCTGGAATAGGTTTGAACATAACAGGGTCTAGCAAATGTTCTCCTATAAGAGCATATGTTTAGAAGCTATCAATAATCATTTAGTAAAAGATATATTAATCTAAAATGGGATTTAGAGTTAAGGCACCACACCAAAAATTCAGAAAATATGTGATTGCAGTTCAATACTCTGATAGCTAGAACATCTAGTAGTGATGGATTGCTGGTTCATCTGGGGATTTAATGATCTTATTTTCATTCTCAGTCTTTTGAGAAGTAATACTAGGTGTATTATTTCAGTCAGTTCATAGTACTGAACTTTATGACATTCAACAAAGTCAGTGCTTCCCTTGGCAAGGTGGATGGGAAGAACCTGGAGGCCTTGGAAAACACCAGCTGAGCACGAGCCAGCAGTGTCCCCAGGTGCAGGGATGGCCAACAGCACCCTGGGAGTTATTCACAGGGACACAGCCAGGACACTGAGGGGAGGGACTATCCACCTCTGCTCAGCACTAAGTGCCTGTCTGTATATTCCAAGCTGTAGGATCCCTCCAGCACAGGAAAGAGGGAGGACCTTCCAGCTGGCTGAGGTCTGTGACACTTTTCCTGTGAGGTGAGGCTGAGAGACCAGGGCTTGTTCAGCCTGGAGGAGAAATGGCCTGGGGTGGAAATAAATGCAGCCTGCTGGTATCTCTGAATAGTTTATCGACAACATGGAGTCACCTTCGCTGTGGTGCACAGTGGGGAAATGAGAGACGACAAGCATAGGGAAAACCAGTATTTTGTAAGGAGACTCTTTTTCACCCTTCAGACAGCCAAGCAGTTGAAGAGACAGCCCAGAGAGGCTGTGCTCTCTCCATCCTTGAAGTTTTCAAGGTTCAAGATTTTCAGGATAAAGCCCTGAACAACCTTGTCTGAGCAATTTTCCTATAATCCTATAGTTTCAGAGGGTATGAAAACTAACCAAAATTCCCTGTTGAACATTTAGATATTCAAATGAATGCTGTGGAATCTGAATGCCCTATTTATTTGAAGCGAACTCAGTACCTCTTTCTGTGCTTGTGTTAGTGAGGAGGGGCTAACCATTAAGACGTTGTAGGACCTAAGTTTTAGGTGCTTAATTTCTTCATTAGATCTAGTCTTAGTCACCATGGCATGAAGGCTTTATGGCATTTGTGTACAGGTTTTATCCAAAGGAAAAAAAAAATAAATTCTCTTTTTGCTGTCACTAGCAATTTAAAAAGCAAATTTGCAGAATAACTTGTGCATTAATGCGAGGCCTTGGGGATATTTATATGAACCCTTTAAATTAAACCCTTCAAATGAACATTTTTAATCCTATAGAACTGACAACCATGCATTTAGCTAAGTTTATTATTCATGTCATAATGATTTATGGCCATTTTAACAAGTTACAGCCCGTGTGTTATGCTGTCACGTCTTTTTGAAGATCAGTAACTTGGATTAGCTATGCAAGTGTATGGATAATTCTTGTAAGATGCTTAACAAAAGACATCTTTTAACTCAGGATTTCCTCCAGCTGTTTGATCAGAAACCGTGTTTCTGTCAACAGTTGATCTTTAAACTGCAGCTTTTTCTTCAAGAAAATGAAGGGATGTTCATTGCACAGCTTATGTTTATTTCTTGTTATTATTCTTATTCCTATAAACCTGTAACCTAACATTACTTCAGCATTATAAATGCAAACTATGTAATTTTAAACAAGATTTTCTCTAAGAAGACTTATAATAAGTAGCTTGTTAAACTGTCTGTGAAGTGCAGCTGACAAACCTAAGAGCTCTTGTTAGCAGTTAATTCTTTCAGAATAAGTAAAATAAGGTATGGATTTGGGAGACAGACAAACAGAGGAAGACAGACACAAAAAGAAAATGCTTAACAATGGTATGTTTAGAGACCAATCTAACTTTAAACTTAAAAAATGGCAGAGTGAAATTTGTCTTGCAGTTAACACAACATATAAATGATGAATATTGTATTTCTTATTAGAATAGCTAGACAGACTAAAAATTCCAAGGTCCCTAAAGGTCCCTGGTTCATACTCAGTTTTCAGCACCAAAAACACAGTGTTCTGTTGACCCTGGCTGGATGCCAGGTACCCACGAAAGCTGCTCTATCACCTCCCTCTGCAACTGGAGAGGGGACAGAAAATACAGTTAAAGGTTCATGAGTGGAAGTAAGGACAGGGAGAGATTGCTCATTGATTACAATCACAGAACAGGCTGAACTTGGGGATATTACTTGAATTTATTACCAACAAAATCAGAGCAGAATAATGAGAAGAAAATATATCTTAAAAATCTTCACCCCCCTCCTCCGTTGTTCTCAGATCTGCCTCCTCCCCACGAGTAGTGCAGAGAGACATGGAATGGAAGTTATGGTCAGTTCATCACACCTTGTTTCTGCCACTGCTCATGGAGAGGAGTCCTTCCCTGGCTCCAGTGTGGGGTTCCTCCTACAAGAGACAGTTCTCCATGAACTTCTCCAATGTGAGTCCATCCCACAAGCAACAGTTCTTCACAGACTGCTCCAGTGTGGGTCACTCTTCCACGGGGTACAGTCCTTCAAGGACAGCCTGCTCCAGCTTGGGTTCCCCATGGGGTCACAAAACAGGAAAATGTCTCCAGTGTGGGCTCCTCTCTCCATGGATGTGCAGGTCCCTGCCAGGAGCTGGCTCCAGCATGGGCCTCCCACAGGGTCACAGCCTCCTCTCAGGCATCCACCTGCTCTGGTGTGGGTCTCCTCCATGGGCGGCAGGTGGATCTCTGCACCCCCATTGACCTCCAAGGGCTGCAGGGTCACAGCTGCCTCACCATGGTCTGCACCACGGGCTGCAGGGGAATCTCAGCTCCAGCACCTGGGGCACCTCCTGCCCCTCCTTCTGCACTTACTTTGGTGCCTGCAGAGTTGTTCCTCTCACGTGTTCTCACCCCACTGCTCAATAACTTCTCTTTTTTTAATGTTACAGACAGGCGAAGCCTTACAGAATAAGGGCCTGGTTGCCTTTGTAAAATCATGGCTAACTCCTTGTACTTCAGCTAAGTGGAAAAGGATTCTGGGTAAGGACTCAGCTGGAATAGAGGTGGAAAACAAGTTATATAAACATCGTGTGTTCACATCGTGGTTTATGGTGATTGGTTGAATTATATTTGTTTGGCTTTAATGGAATGTTACTGAGAAAGGCCTAATTGCTTAGAAAGGCCTGGTTTTGGCAATAAACGAGCTCCCTTTTTGCACCTGCCTGAGGATTCTGCTTCGCTTCTTATCATAACATTTTACTTCTTAGATATGCAACCCCAGAGGTGCTATCACCACCTCTGAGTGGCTTGGCCTTGGCCAGAAGCAAGTCTGTCCTGGAGCTGGCACTGGCTCTGTCAGGCACAGCAGAAACTTCTGGCCGCGTCTCACTGATGATATCCCTGTAGTCCCCCCCCACCAAAACCCGACCACACAAACACAGTACAGTACCCAATGAAGATCCATCAAAAAGGTTTACAATTATGGTTTTAGTTTTCACCTAGGTATTTGGTCTTTCACTTTTTGGTTTTTAACAATTTAAATTTGCAGCAGCCATTGTGCATTTAAAATGTGTGATATTTTATCTCATGCTGTAGTCGAGCCATACTCTCTAAATAATAGGCGAGTGGAACACACCTCACTGTGATAAAATATCCCATCTTGCTCCTCTGGGGTTTGAGAGTCTCCAGCCCAGCCCATCAATCTCCCTCAACCACCATTGACCTGATTCTGAAATGTAGCCCTGGCTCTGTGCTGGGAAGAGGGGGAAATGCCACTGCTCTTTAATGAATGTTAGTTTGTACGTACATTTAATGATACACAGAGAACTGAAAATGTCAAATGAAATGCTACATATATAGAATTTGCTTACATTCTGTGGCACTATACTGGAGCAACAGTCCTTGAAAACTATTCCAGAGAGCACAGAGTACTTACTGAAGATACTATCTTTCAAACATCTCCCCTGCCGTTCACAATACTGCAGTCTCCAAGGTGAAATAAAATTATTTTAACAGGAGGGACTGAAAAAGAAAATTGTTCTGAAAATTCATGTCCTATCTGACTTTTAATGCAACAAGCATCAATCCAGAACTGTCATATGGAAAAGAAAGAACCAGTGAGCCTTCTAGTCTTCTGCTGGTCCCTACCTGTTCCAGGCCTGGCTGGGATGGAAGTAACTTTCTTCTCAGGAGCCAGGGTGGTGCTGTGCTTTGACTTTGTGACTAAGCAGTGTTGCTAACACAGCAGATAGAGGTGTATTGTTGAACAGTGTTTGCACAGTCAAGGCTTCCTCTTTCTCCCACTCTGCTCCCTCAGTGAGTGTGCTGGAGGTGAGCACGAGGCTGGGAGGACACAACTGCAACAAGTGATCAAGCAATATTCTGTACCATATGAAGTTGTGCTCAGCAATAAAAGCTCAAAGAAAGAAAAAAATAAACAAGGATGTTGATGGTTAAAGCATTTTCTTTCCAAGTAACTGTTATGCATTCTGAAGCCCTGCTTCCCAGGAAGTGGCTAGACCTCTGCTGATGGGAAGAAAGAAATAATTCCTTTTTTGGTCTCCTTGCACATGAACCTTTTGTTCTACATATTAGACTGTTTTTTTTCTCAATCCATTAATCCTATGACCTGCCATTTTTTTCTCTCTGACACGCAGCAGAAAGGAGTCAGTTCCATTAGATGAGTTCAACTCACCAAACCAAATGCTGAGTGGCCCAGCTCTGTTACTGAAATACAGATAAGAAGCAGACTTACAAGGGAAATGTCGTTCACATAGAAACAACTAAAACTGAAGACTAGAGGTTCAGAATGAGTAGAGACATTTGCATGTCTTACCTACAAGTAAAATCTAATGTTTTTTAATATATGATAGTTTCTCTAAAACACTGTAGGCTCACAAACAACCCTTACAGAATGATGGCTACCATTCTAAAGAGTATATTTGCTGAAATCTTTGTTCCTTCGTTGTGAACAGACAGAATATTTTCACATATTTTACATGATTAGTGATAATATAGTTACAGACAATTAAAGTGCTAAAAATTTGATATAATCTGCCACAACTAAAGAAGGAAGGCAGCTATAGCTGAAGCCGAAGACAAACAGAAGTACACCACACTCCAAAGTCAAGAGTATCTGGCCTTTTGCACCAAAACACTGAAGCTGTCGCCAGACTATTCAGCCAGAGAATTCTGCACTTTTCATTCAAGATCAACTTATTAGCCTGGATGAAAGGTGATTAATGGCCAGTCATACCATGAGAGGAAAGAAGAAACTGAAAGGTGTGAAAGTCAACTAGAGCTGCCCTAGCAATCTGATAAATTCCATTTCAACTAGTGCAAATCGTCTGTGTTGTTACAAGTAAGATGACTTAATTTGTCCAAGGCTGTGAGACAGAATATCTGCATAGAGATCGAGAGGGAGGATGATGGACACTTAAGTCAGGAAGAAAGAGAAGTGCTGGAAGCGAGGACCCTGTTTTTGTGACTAGTACAAAATGTGAAAGTGGCATTTGATGTAGAAGAGGTGAAGAAGGACGTAAGTTTTTCCCTCTGTATCTGGTACACATCTCTCATTCGAGTGGTCTACTAGTTTACTCCAGGACTGGGATGTTTTGTTTAGGTATTCCCTCTGGATGACACACATGTCTTATTTCCAAGTCCACCCTGCTGCTATTCAGTGAGGGCATAGTATTTCAAAGCCTTTTTTGGTGGGAATGGGAACTCTACTCTCCCATGCTACAATTCTTCTAAAGCCATTTTCACAAATATGACAATATGAAAACAAATATGAATAAAACAAGTATGAAAATATTTGAGTACATGTATTCCACTGAGAGAACGTATTCCAAATAACATAGATTTCTCCTGGACAAGAAAGCACAAAAAGATTTTGATTTGATACTGCACATAACATCTAAGCAGAGACTAAACCAGAAATAAATCTCTTCATCTTATGCCTTTTATGCAACATAAATTTGGAGACTAAAATAAAAATTAAAAATTAATGATGTGTACATTTATTGTGTTAATGTATATCTAATAACTGAAATTCACAGCTATCAGTAGTATTAACTGAAGTTGTCTACACTTTAAAGAAGACAGAATTTGGTTTTGGCATAGTCACGAACACTTTTGAGTCAGCTTTTAAATTCCACATACTGCATTTTTCAAGAAGAAAAATACCAGTTATTTTTCAGTTCAAAATAATCTAATTTTTAGTCCTTTTCAGCAGACATAAGTGTAAAAAGAAATAACATCACATAAATTAGTAATTAATTCTGCTCACTTCTATTATTTACCATTGTAGCTGTAAGTATTCATCACCACAGTATCTGAGCATCTTAGAAATTTCATAATTTCTTAGAAATTATGCATAAATCCACCAACTTGTAGGGTGTTTCTGTTATTCCTATTTCACGTTTCTGGAAGACAATGGACACTGAGCTTGATAGACTGATTTTTCAGAGGTGCTTAGCGTCTTGTTGGCCTACCCATTCATTTTATTTGGCATTGCAAATCATAGGTCATTATTTTCTTCTCTATAAATAAGGACTTTGAAAATACCATTTTTAAGAAACTTCCTGACTTGAGATAAATTTCGTTACACATTTTTAAAGCTTATTTTGCCAAAATATGAGGTTGGAAAGCATTGAAAGTAAGAGGACTTATCTGTTGACGTCCAGCTTGTAGGTAGTGTCTGCTGAAGCAGTCAGAAACAGAGAATAAAACATAAAAGCATAATTAAGCCTTTCTTTTTCTTCTTCCTTTTTTTTTTTTTTTTTTAATTTGGAAACACACATTTTCTCTCCAGCCCAAGAAGAAATGTTATGCCACTAAATGATCCTCATTCTCAAAATACATTGCATTTATTTTAAACACCTTTATCACACAATCTTATTCATTATATAACTGATACTTACGGATACTCCACTAATGCTCAGTCACCATAAGAAAGTTGATAAATGAGACAGAGATCCACTTCTCTATTTTTTCTCATGAACTGAGATGTTAATGCAGTCTAATGTAAAAGAAGAACAAAGGGGGGAGTTAGAGGACATGAAAGCCAAGAATTTATTTTCTATTCCTTACACAAAACATTCAGTTCTAAGTTCAATACTCATGTAGCAAGTGTATACAAAAATGTTCTGATCCTTTTTTTCTAGAGATAAGTGATGTTGACTGCATGCAAAGATAATTTTTTGGGTTCCTATCTTTTTTTCCTAAAGTGCAATTCCAGTAAAACTGAAATTCTACTGGCACTGTAGGATGCACTGGCAATTCAAGATTGCGATTATAAAACAACTTACACTGCTGTTAAAGCACAAATCTGCAGATCTCATTTCTTCTGGCTTTGTCAGAATTAGCCACAGAAATAGCTTCATATGAGTAACATATTGCTTTATCCTATTGCTCATAAAGCATCCTGTCACGTTACAAGCAGCTATGCAATTTTTCCTTTTGTCTAATTGTCTACATGGATACAAGTATATCGCTTTCAAAGGAACTACAGCTAAGGTGATGCAGAGATTGTGGTATTATCTTTTGTGAACTGAGGACTTAGCAAAAGAGCAGACTGTCCCGCTATACACAGATTTGGACCACATTTGAGGGTAACGTGTAAGTTTGTACAAAAAACTACACACCATATTGTGTGCTGACTTTCGATTATTTGAAACAAGAAAAACTGAAATAATCAGAAAACCACCCAGAATTAATGTGTCTTCCAGAAAGTCTAATGTCTTCTGGTTTAAGATAGCCTGTATGTGATTTTATTTCCAGGCCTTATTAGTGAACTATGTCTTACCAAAAAGTCTCATATATTTTTAAGATTGTATTTTCCCAAGAAAAAGCCACAAACATAAATAATTCTTTGATTATAGTTACAGCAATGAAAACATCTAGGAGGTAGTCATTTCTGTTTACAGGCCTAATCACAGCAATTTGTATTAACCACCAAATATTTTAAGTGACATACAAACATACAGAAAAATCTCAAGTATTTTCAAAGTTTTATGCTGACCTAAACCCTTCATAATAGAACTTTTTACCTAAGTGAGAGTCAATTTGGAATTTATAATGAAGATAAACAGTGTAAGTAAGTTTATAATATTTTGTTCTTTCTGGTTTTGCATATGGAAAGACTACAGGTAAGAGGTAGAACTGAAAAAAACTCTGATCCTGCTTGCATAACTGAAAATTTAGCAGTAATACCCCATCAGAGTGGATTAACATTCACATCTATTTAGCCTAACCTCAGAACAGATGCTGAGAATGGAAGTTGCACGGGGTAGAAATTATTACAAAAACTGCTGTTGTAACGTGATTGTAACAGATATAAGCCTCAGTCATCAAGTATTCAACTACTTTGAAGACTGAAGTCTTCAATACTGCAAAGCCACAGATTCTTACTTTTCTTTAGTAACAGTTGACACTTTCAAAAGAATTGGTAAGATTTGAGCAAAAAGTTTCAAATTAAATTAATATTTGGTTTGAACATGTATTTTCATTATATACCTCTAGAAGGAGAAAAGGGTATATTGTGAAAATGTAAGCAAACAATTTACTACCAGACAGTATAATACTTAACATTTGTGTAAATATGAATGATAAGTAAGACTGCAGTGTACAGAGTACAGCTGTCACACTGGAAAAAACAAGGAAGCAATCCCTGGCTACTCTCTGCACACCTCACAATGTTAAAACCACAACGTGACATTCTGTCATCTATATCCCATGTACTATTAAAAATGTCTAAGAAAGATCATATGAAGAACTGAGTTATGAAAAGATGAGAAACCCAGTTTATTTTTATATTTTTAAGGATTTAGTCTAGTATTTCTGTATGAAGGAAAAAAAAAAAAAAAACACTACATAAATATTGCAAAATGTTTCCTATTCTCAAATAAGTATGTCTGTTACAAATGTGGTCCCATGTGATTTCATGTTTGGACTTTGTACTAAAGGGATCCAGATGGTGTAGTAAGAGAGTGTTCCAAAAATGTAACTGGCATCCTTGCTGGCGGTGACAGCTTCCAGCGACTTAAAGTTGTAATTTCCTTATTCAACAAACAGAGAGAGTTTTGTGACAACACTGGAGAAAATGAGAGTCTTTAAGAATTTATGACATGGTAATCTTCACCTTTTCTGTCCAGCTGAGAATGTTCCCTTTAGAGCCAGAGAGTAGTTATTATCACACACTGCCCTTTTCTTTACCTTCCTCTTTCACAGGAACTGTTTCTAAATCTGTCTCCTCACAGAAAGATAATCCTTCAGTCAGGATAAGGAAAAAAATGGCCATGATTACACTCCTGGGCATATATCCTTCCTTTTATTACATTTCTTCATTTTAACTTTACTAGGGTCATTATTATTGCCTCATAAAATAGGGCAATGGTACCATTATTTCTCCTACTCCAGAAATGCTATAGATGTTGGTAGCACAGAGAATAATGAGGACACAGATTTCAAGACACTACAATCAATTGGAAATGCTTTCAGGTTAGCTGAGAAGCAAGCATGTAAATTATTAGAGCAGATATGGACCAGTTTCCAGGCTGGCTGCAAACACTAGAAGGTAACTCACCCATACCCCTGGGTTTTTTAACTTGTCCTTGCTAGCTGAATTATGTCTTCAGCAGTATGACCAAACAAGAATTTTGAAGTCTCACTTCAATTTTTGGAGAACTTCAGACCTTTTATGTATAGTTTTTGTAAAGCTCATTCGCTGTCAGTCTCATTGCCATGATAAATATGATTGCAAGGTTCTGCTTAAAAATATTCTACAACCAATGTAGGAACAGTTACAGATCAGTTGAGTTTGTCTGCAGGAGTATCAGGCAATAACTGTCCAATACTCATGCCTATGCATGACTCATGTCAGTGACATGAGAATATTTTTTACTCTTCTTTACATGATGTTTGACTTTAAAAAATGCTGCCTGCTACTCAAAGGTATTAATCAGTTTGCCTGAAAAGTGTTCCAAGAAAGATTAATTTGGGGTTTTTTTTATATTCAGTGTGAATGTAAATGACATTTATTTAAAGACAAATAACAAACTTTCTGGCCTTGTTTATATTTCATAATTTAAAAAAAGGGCACAGACCACATTTTCTTCTCTGAGGCACCTTTAAGTAATTGTGATCGATCAACATATCTTGTTTTCTGAGCTGACTATATTAGAACTGGCTTCATTCTTATTTCATTAATTGATACTACAATGATTATTTTCCTAACCTTGAATGCCACAATAAGTCTATGGGTTAAAGCCTATCTGGTTTACCAAGGACAAACTTTGGAGAAGCAGCAGAAGAAAAGGAATGCCTGTGGAATGAGATTCCACAAAGGCTCTGATAAAGCATAGTCAGAGTACCAGGGGCCTGATCAGAGGAGATCCTGTTACGTCCATCTGCTAATTCATGACTGACTCATCATTATAAGGATGAGTTTTTCAGAAAGTATGGAAATTATCTCACAATTTCACTTGGAACAAGTCGTGTTATTAAGAACAGTAAGCCACTGTTTGGTAGCTTTTCAGATTTTACCATGTTTCTGAATATGTTCATATCATAATCATCAAATACCTGATATTTTATCTGTTCTGCACACTCCACCCACTACTGCTTACTGATACCAAGAAGCAGGGTTAGGAGGGACATATCCTGTTCTAGTAGCAGGCTTGTATGGTATATACCCCTTTTCTTCAGTAACAGATGGTAATTTGTTACATTATTCTGTAAGGCACAACAGTGGGACAGATTGCTGTTGGCAAATCACCATCAGATTTGTTACAGGAGGTTCACATTTTTACTCAGATTATATTAGTGCTTTATTCCATGAGTAATTCTATTGCAACTGATGAAACAACACCTTGGATAAAGTGCTAAGTCTGAGAATCTGGCCATAATGTCTTCTATCTGCTCTTTCAGCACTTTAGATTATGAAGTGTACATAACAAAAGTCAGAAAAATTAAACAAAACCAAGAGTCAGAACCAGTAATAATTAAGGTCTTTTGAGGTAGGTGACAGATTAATGTATCATTTGAAAGAAATAAAAGTCATTAACTGTTCAGCTGACACACACCAAAATATTTTCTCTAATCAAATGTACCTGTTTTGTCTCTAGCCAAATTAGACTGTCACATTGAATCCTTTGAGAAAGTTACATATATTGGCACTGAAATAATGTTCTAATCATGTAATATATGTCAACCCTTTTTATTTAACCAGTGTTATTTGCCACATTCTGTCGAAGTTCTTCCACATTCTAATGCACACCTGAGTGAAAGCTTCCCTCTCACTTCACATCAGCTTATACAGCTATACAATAGAAGTATTACACTCATAGAGTGTAACGCTTCTACTGTACTGTGTTCAGTGAATAAGGAAATTAAATCTTGACTTTGTGCTCTATTTGTCTGACTGAAACAAATTGAACAATACAGAAGATTGAATAAAATAGTCTGATGTTTCAAGGCAACTGCTTTTGCAAAGTAAATGGGAGGAGTTATATATTCACTTGGAAAAAAGAAATGAAGCTGATTTGATTTTCTTCTAGCCACTGTATGGGGTAATGTATTCTTATAGAGAAATATTCTATTAAAATCAATATATTTACATCCAACACAGGCTGAGATAATCACCTGGAATGATGAACCTACCCCATAAATATTTATCTTCTGATTTATACTGTTATCTTTAAAGTCCTATAGTATGAAGATTAAAGCTTTACTGGTATTGTTATAAAAAGCTGTAAATCAGGAAAGAATATTGAGTGTTCAGTTGTGATGGATTAGCTAGGATTAATACTTAGTCATGGAAAACAATAAATGTTGACATATCTAAAGGTACGCTCATGTTAAAAGATATTTTTTTCTTCATATAATGTTCATTGAACCTATCAACTAACAAGTCTGTCTGAACTGGACCACTGACAGAGTGGGGATGCTGAAGAAAGGACAAAGATTATTACACAAAAATACAGCTTTTCTGAATACTTCTAGGAACATCCTTATTCCACTAGAAGTAAACAAACGCATCTGCTGGATTTTAGGCTTTTTTTTTTCTTCACTTGAATAAGAAATGACTAGTAGTTTTGGAATTCAAGTAGTGAAAAAAATTGCCAAAAGTCAGCAGAACTGGCCTGAGAAGACTTTTTGAATTGATCTGTGTCAGCTGTGATTGTCTGAAATATAAATTTCTGGAATCTACAAACTCCCCACATTTACCAAGTGCATCTTCAACAGTACTATTTATACACCATTAAGTACAATGTAAGTAATCTGGAAATTATTACCATACATGGATTTATTTCCTAAACTGAAACAGCATTTAAAATGTCTGTGTCTGATTTTATAGAAACCAGGTAGCTCAAGACATATGTCTCCATAGCCTGTGGTTTCAGGTTTGATTTAGTGACTCTCTAATCAAATAACTTACTTTTATGTAGAAGCTGTGTCTCAAAGCCTGATGCACTCAGTTCCACTTGAAAGCATTCTATCATTCTTCATCACACAGTGTAGAGGGCTGGCACGTGTGCCCTAATGAAGTCGATCCCAAACAATCTGGAAATGTCTTTTTAAAGTAAACCCTTTACTCAAAAACAAACCAACAAAAATACAACATCAATCTTGCCAAGAGTACCAACACCATGACAAAATGCTACAGTAACTGGTATTATACTGGTATATTATAGGTATGCAGATAATTTGTTTCCCTAATAAAGAAATCTTCCCTATTTATTGTATTACTGAGTTCTCTTCTGCTTTCCTTTTCATTCCTACATCAACCACAAATCTGATTTTTCTTCAGGCTCTAAATAACTTCTAAATACTAACACTGAGATTTGCCTCTAACAGATTTTTATTTTCTAGGTTTTTGCTTCCTTGGCAAACATCTCACTTCCCAAATGAAACAGCTCCCTTGAACCTATAAGCCACATGATCTCTCAGCCCCCAAATTATTTTTGTCAGATCTTACCTTTTTTTTCCAGGGTTGACCTATCTCCAGGCAAATTCTTTAAAACAAGGTCAAATTCAGCTATCAAACCAGAAAAAGACAAAGAATTTGTGTTCAACAGTGTGTATCAGTTCCTTTCCACTCTTCTGTTACCATTCTATATTGTCTGTTGACATCCTTTAGGTATCACAGGTGATCAGATTCCTTCTGAGAAACTATTAAATGTTTTACTTAGGGTGGAATGTAAGATTTAACATAATATTTTTTATTAAAATAGCGAAAAACTGTTAGTGAAAATCATGCAAATGAACAGTGAAAATATGTATCAGATTTAAAGAGGTAAAACATCTACAGAGAAACTTTCAAGAGCAAGAGACACGTTAAATATTTCTAGATCTAAATACAAATGGACTTCAGAGGTATTTTATATCCTAATCCATGGCTGGATCAAAATTTTCCAGGTATATAACTTTTATTACAACTGTAAAAATACTCTCCAGTTACAGTGATTCTCTTCCAACCTGTCAAAATCCCTATTTTCAATTCTTGCAGATCAGAGTCCTTAACAGCATTTCAGTAGGCTTTGCAGTTGCACTCTACAAATATTCACATTGCTGCCTAACCCTAGGCACAGTCTGTGTGACAAAGGCACAAGCCTGTGTTCCAAGTACCCTCTAATGAGGTTTTTAATTCAGACTCATAGAGAGATGTGTTAAATTGGACAGTCAGTATTTCACCCATGCTGACAATGGGAGTATTTTTCAAGCAGATATTATACAGGACAATGGCAGAATCTGATTTAAAACACACAGTAGTTATAGCAGGTCTAGGACATTCTCTACTAAACCACAATACGTGTGTTGAGTCTAACAATTTTTTTTTTTCTTCAGAATACTGTGAATGTTCTGAAAGTTGCATTAAATATTTATCTGTTTCTGAGTAGAAGCATCCAATCCTTGCATATTTTTGGGTTTGCTGCTCCTCATTCTTTCAGGAGTTGAGTAGTTTATTTAGAGAGCTGTTACTTTTACCAGACCGGGCTTAGTATACACGATGCTTCTGAGAAATCAATTTTTTAAAAAATATTCACGGCTTATTACAGATAAACTAACAAATGTGTAGTTTATTCTGTTTTACTAAGCCTTAAAGATGAAAAATGTACTTAACCATGACAGAGCATCATTTGACCTATTACAATACAAAGTTTGATTGCTTGTCATTCTTCAAGCAGGAGGATGCTTTGAAAAATACTCCAAATACTTTAAATATTCTGCAAGAAACAACATGTAGCTGAATAACCAAGGATGACTCAAACTCAATTACTTACTAACATTTCATTTTAGTCACAATTTTATTGATGTATTTTGTTGATATGTGCTGTGCATTCAGAGAATTTGGGTAAAATGCTTTTTCTGAGAACACTTATGCAAGCAAAACACTTGGTGTTCATATAAAGCAAACACAAAAGACAAATACACAAAATAAAAATTAATAAAAATTAATTAATTTTCAAGATATTGGAGCAGTCTTATAAGTTTTGCTGAATTCTGTCACTATATCAACTTAAGTAGCATCTGATTAATACTTCTTCACAAAGTGATTGGAATACCCTGTATTTTAAATTGACAGAGGACCAACCCAACTATAAATACACCTAATTTAGCTATGAATTTTGCAGATCCATTCATATAATCAGTTAAGAGTTGTTCCAAGGCCTACATACATGAGGAAAATCAATGTAAGTCTTGGACAGCTCAATTTGCAGGCTTTGAACAATGTATTAACGTTGGAGTCTTATTGGCAGAAAACTATTTGCTGTAACTGCTGCTACCAGCTTTCTGTAGCAGAATTCCACTTCAGCCCTAGTCTGACTGTATCGAATATAGTGTCCATTTACCTTTCTAGCTTAGGCAAAAAGGGTGTTTTGTTACCAGCATAGCAGAAGTCCTACCCACCATCTCAGGTAGGCACATGGTGGGTAATGGTCTAAATGTATGAAGAACAGTTCTGTTTCTGGTATCTGCCTTTGCCTGAGTCAGTAGTCTTCAGAGGTATCTTCTTTTCAGAAGTATTAAGTTTTTGTACTCTGTGTGGATTCACTTTCAATATCATGCAATTAATTCATATCAATAGGTTAAATTTCAGACGACTGGCATGACAGAAAACACAACGATTTCACTGAGATGTCTAATATTCAACATATAATAAAAAATACTACATCAAATAGAAAAAAATTTGATCACAGATATTACAGTGAAAACGAAACTGAAGAATTTAAAGACAGCATTTACAGAGGGATACTTGTTACCTTTAACATTTCTTTGTTATTGCCTGCTTTCTCTTTTTAAACTATTGGTATTATCATGCAGTTGATAAAAGACTTGACATTTGTAGTGATCTGTAACTGAAAAATGCACTGCAGAACCAAAAGGCCCAGCTCTTGCAAGGCTTAGAGGGCAGCAGTGAACCTATTTAAATTCATCAAGCTACAAGAGGAAATGAAAAGTTAGCAGATCATCTGTACTGAAATATCCCATGCTCCAGTTAGATGACCATGGAATATTTGTTATTCTTACTGTTAACTCACATGTCTAAGTAAGTGAAAGCAGCTGAAATTTCTCTAGTTTCAAAATACTCAGAATGATGGTCAAAGTTATTCCAAATTAAAATTCCAAAACTCTGATCAGGCTCAGCTTCTTTCTAAACTTTGCTATTAATCTTCTCATGAAGGAATGGTAGCTATTATATTTGATGAGGTAGCTGTTATATTAATGTTGTGAAAGACACATAAGCAGAAAATTGTATGTAATCACATATTTTGTTTCAAATACAGCCATTAATAAAATATGATCCTCTGTATATGGTCAAATGTATTTTGTCACTGAGACAGACAGTAATCTTTTCAAAATACCAGTGGTTATATATATCTGTGTTTTAAAATATACTTGTAAGAAAACTTCCACAAAATAAATTTTTCAGGAGGTTGGTTTGTTTTGGTTTTTTTTCACATACACAAGAATTATTTTTTTCACTTACATATGTCTCAAGAAAACCCCAGCAAAGTCCCCCAACTCTTTATTAATTTTCATTTCTTATGTTAAAGTATTTTACTTTCAACAGCACAGTGCTGCATAAATTTTAATCAGTTCCACTGACACTGTCCAGGTGATAAACCTAGCAGCTCAACAAATGTGGGCAATACCTGGAGTTTATTTAACAGGAGTTAAATATCCACATATGCAACAACAAAATATCCTCAGTTGAATTAGCTCTTTTGCCTGTTTGGGACTAGACCAGCAACCCAAGTACATATTGTGCTCAATCATGTTTTTTCTTGTGTCTTACTGAGTTGACTTAACAGAGTTGATATGAGCAGTACTGATTTAAAACCCCAAACAATCTGGTTGCAAAGAATCTGATCACAGCTACAGTGTATTTTTGAAATTGCATTTTAATCTCAAAAGACTTCTGAATCTGAGACTAAATCATCCCTGAAAATGCATCTAGCAACAAGCAAGACAAAGTTTCATATATTTTTTAAATCACCTGTCATGGTTTAGCTTCAGATGGCAACTAAGCACCACAAAGCCCCTCACTCACTGTCTCCTTAACCCCCACGTGGGTTGGTGCCACGGTGCTGAGCCAGCTGACACACTATTCCAGCACTGGGCAATGTTCTTCCTGCCCCAGGTGGGGGGACGGAGGCCGACCGCGGCGCTGGAGGGCAGGCAAAGCACCAGCTCGGGTTTGCCTTGCCTCCTGATGGCAAGGTGCGTGAAGGAGGGAGGAAAAAGTGGAGACACTTCCTCGTGGGACAGGGAAGGGTTTATTCCAGGGAGAAGCCACGGGGAGAGCTGATAAAATTAGGCTGGCGTGGAGTTTTATACCCCTACATAATAGGCGTGGAGAACATACAGTAACCAATAAAATATCAGTTATGGGGTCTTACAAAAGGGGGGAGAAGGGATTAGGGCAAATGGGAGAAGATGTGG
>VZTI01000922.1:401798-415972 GCA_013397865.1 Struthidea cinerea | reverse complement strand
GACCTTCGCCCATGGAGAAAATTACCTACCCTTTGGGAAGAATTAGAATCTACACTGGTGTGAACTAGATGATAGAATGTTATGTAAGATCATCACAAGGTGAAAATTTAGGGTCTTTGGGTTTGTTAATATAGTAAATAGAGAAAAGGTAAAAAACTTCAAAATGGAGGATTGTTGTTGTTCTCCAGGCCTTTTGTTCCTTCTTCTATTACTCCATATTCTGCAGTAGAAGTAGTTTAAGGTGATTGGATAAAAAATTCCGCAGTTCCTGTGTACGTGACAAAGTGAATTATGGAACATTGGTAGAAAAGTGAAAATATCTTTCATTTTATGTTTTTATTGGATAATTTACCTTTAAAAAGACTGTCTGATCTTGATAATGCGGGCTTCTCCTTCCTTCTCTGCTCTGTGCTGTGTCTGGGTCACGCTAGTGACTCTTTTTCTCTGATAAGACTTAATAAACAACTATCTGAAAGCAGAGTCAGTTGAAGTTCCCGTTCGTCTCCTGAATTCCTGGTAAAGACGCTAAAACTGGTCCCCATCTGGGGAGGCATTAATTAAGGCACGGAATGTGTCACTTCACTTACACCAATACAAGTATTTGTGCAGCCATGAGGTAAAAATATTATTTTCTCCCTACCCCCATACTCATCGTGTGCTTGATAGAGACACAAAGAAAAATCCTGAAAGGCAGAAAAAAAGAATAATAGGCAAGTAACTTCCATTTTTGTCATAATAAAAGAAAAAGTGTGCTTTAAAATCTGGAAAACAAGGCCCCTGAGAACTGTTTCCCATCTTACACAAATAAAGTATTTGTCCTCCATCCCACACATATCTCCCAATTTTCTGAAATACCAGCAGACCCTGGCACTCGCTTCTACATTTAACATTTAGCAGGCATTAAGCAGTCAGTAGGTACACAGGGCCAAAGGGACCAGAAGACATGGAAAGGATCCATGAAACATTCATCTGGTATTGCAGGAGAACTCATCCAGCTACATACCCTTCTTGGTAGCCCTTAATTATAAAGGGAGCTAAAAGTTCTTTACAATGGAGAACTGACAAGGGTCTTGATGGACTTCTGATGTTATAAACTACAGCTTTTCATAGAGATTATTCCTCTGGACAAAAATCTGCTGTGGACAGACACAGCTGTCTACACCAATTTTTTTTAGAGTTGACATAGGCATGCACTGCCCCACATAGCTTTAATCCAGAGGACTCTGACAGTCACAAAGACCTCAAATTGGAGACCATGCCTTTTTTTCTGGAGTCATTCCCCAGAGAATCCCAGAAAGAAACAAATTTTAAAGAACAAATATTCACTGCCTTTGTATTATAAAGCTAATTTTTTTTTTTTGAATTGTATGTAACCATAGCATTCAACCTCAACCACAATGTAAGGTCAAGGTTTTATATTAGTCTCAATGACTTTTAAAGCACATGAGACAAGACCAAAAAACGGATACAATAATAGACTACATGAAACTTTTATGGCTTTTTGTTGTAATTGAAAAAATGAGACAGTGATCATAATAAAAAACAGACTACCCTCTTATCTTAACCTCCAACATCTCTTTGCTTATTAAAACTACACTAGCACACTTGTTTCTATGAAAGTTCAAAATATTTTTTGAAAGTTTGCCAAGCGTAGGCTTTTTGCAGCGAAAGCATGAAATGTTATGCTGCTTAAACAAACATTTATTGAAGGTAATGTTTATTCTACACAGCCAGTACATATTTGGTATTCGGTACAGGAAATTCCTTTTATATTTTTTAATTGAATTTGTCAATAATTCTTCTCAGTTTTGTCTCAGTTTCTCTAAGACAAGAGTGTAGTTTGAGAGGACTTACAATCATCTTCTAGAAAACATTTATGCTTTATTGAACCCATTAATTCTACCGTCCCTGTATGTTAATAACTATATCTAGCTTCTAAATAACTACCTCAAAATTCATAATATGTTTCGAGGTACACGGAAAGAAATCAATGAAAGCTCGTGACCTGAATTCTTTCTGATAAGTATTATCAAGAAACTATGGCTCATGTCATGGAAGTTTTCTAATAGCTTCCACAGCGCTATGTGGAAACCAGTAGACTGAACCCACAGGATGGATCATGAGCTCTAGGGAGAATTCCCCGTAGATGGAGGCCAGACGCAGTGCTTTTACTCTTCAACATTTGTTTCATCTATACTGTATCACCAAATATGAATACTGCAGAATGTTAGCTCTGTGCTCTGAGCTTTTTGGGGTGGCACAGTCATACCGAGTACAGCTGATCCTCTCAGTTCTTTCCATTTAGACAAGTATTCCACAGTGAAAGGTGCACATACGCAACACAATGAGGCAAAATATTTACACACTTTTAAATATTTATTTTTAAGAAGGTAAGCAAAGGCAGTTTGCTACGTACTTACTTTACGGGCCGAGGTGCCCCGGTGGTGGCGGCAGCGCTGGGGCTGTGCCGGGGCTGCCCGGCCCGGCCCCGGGCGGTGCCAGCGGCTGCAGCGGCCCCAGCGCAGGGCACGGCGGAGCCCCTCAGCCACGGGCGGGCGGGCGAGAGCCCCGGGGAAAGCCTGGGCAAGGGAGGGCAAAACGCTGCCCGGCAGCCAGGGCTGAGCCAGGGAACCGTGCGGGAAACAGCCCTGCGAGCCTGAGGGGACAGCGGGAGCGGGGACGGAGGCGGGAGAGACCCGGCAGGGATGGCCCTGCGGCCAGGGAGAGACCCCGGCGGGGCAGCGGCTTCCCTGCGGGCCCTGGGAATGTTCCGGGCTGGAGCCGGGGAATGTGTGCGGAGGAAGGATCGGTAAGCTGACCGCAGTCCCCCCATTCCCCACCCCCTTGCACTAGCCGGGCAGTGGGGAATGGAATAGTGAAGGTGAGCCTAGGAAGGAGGGGGCATAAAGGGAAGATTTTTCACTCTTTTCTCACTGTACGACTCTGTTTTTAACTAGGAAAAAAATGGAATTAATTTTCTCAAAGTTGAATCTGCTTTGTATGTAGATGGTAGTTGTCTTTACCTCGCCCCACAAACTACCATCTTATTTCCTCCCTATATTGTGTAAGAATGAGAATGAGAGAGTGGCTGGATGGGGATCTGGCATCTGGCCACAGTCTACCCCGCACAGTTTTATAGAACTTTTGTTAGTATGAATTCTTCATTAAAACATTTGCTTGCAAGATGGTTTGGGTGGGAATATGAGCACCCAAGGTCAACCCCCAACCCTTACCTACACTGAGCACATACTGATTTCTCCCAAGACTAAGATGGAAAGAGGAGTCAAATCCACTTTGTGGATGCTCAGCAGAATGTCCTTAGAGAATTACACAAGGGCCTGAAGCCCCCAGAACAAGTCTTATTCTTAAAAAGGTCTTTAAGTAAGAGCTTTTGTATTTATAACACGACTCAGGAGATTTTGCTTGTTATATTTGTAATACTGCCGGGAACAATAATCAAATATACACTGAAAGCATTCACAAATTAAGCACAGTAAAACCACTGGATATGAAGACTGTATCATTACACAGGCAACTCTGTGCTTGGGTGCTTCTGCCCTGTCTGCACACAAATGTGCTATTTGCAAATCTTTGGGTATAGAGTAGTTGGAGGTTTTCAAGTGAGTTCTCAGTGAAAAAACATTTTCTGTGCTAGTGCGTCTTGTTTATCGCTAATCCTGACTGACTGCCACAAAACTTGTAGCATAAAATGAACATCTGTGTAGTGAAGTAATGCTGAACTGTGCAAGGCAAAAAGAGCCTACATAGGCTATAAAGATGATGAGGAAATTGCCCTTCCCTATAGTGGGAACTAAATACGTTGAATTTCCCTGTCAGTTTTCTGTGGATCATATCAATTTTCTTTAGATGTGATTTTGCTATCCCACCAAGGTCAACTGTATTACTTCCATTTTTGAAAGATATTACTATTCAAGTTCATCAGCAAATCTGCTCGAAATCTAAGCACAAGACTGTGTCTGTCCAGTTCTTACTCCATCACTCTCCAAAACAGACTGAAAGAACGAATATGAAGCTTTTTTCTGAGGAAGGTTTAACTTGCTATATAAAGAAGGTAATTATAATAATTGAATACAGTGACATAATTATTAACTCTCTTCTCTATCCCCCAAATCTCTCAGCTAAAGCTGATTATGCGATACCTCTGATTCCTACGTAGTAGTCTTCCTGTTTCTGCAAATAATACATTCATGAATCAAGAAGAACCATAGATTTATTAAGTGATTGTGTTTGGAAGGGACCTTAAAAATCATCTACTTCTATCCCCGCTGTCACAGACAGGGAACCTTCCAATAGACCAGAATGCTCAAAGCCTCACTCAACCTGTCCTTGAACGCTTCTAGGGATGACACATCCACAACTTCTCTGGGTGAGCCCTTCCAGTGTCTCACCATCCTCACAGTAAAGAATTTCTTCCTCAATAGCACTGTCCGTGTCCCTGAGGGAACACCAATAGTTGCTGGTCTCCACCTGGAAGTCGAGCAGCTAACTGCAACTTTTTAGGTATAATCACCCAGCCAGTTCCTTAGCCACTAAATGGTCCAGCCATCAAACCCTTATCTCTGCAGTTTAGAGACAAGGAAGTCTCAGCTGATGTATTCTTTTTGGTTTTCAGTGAAGCTTTCCATACTGTCTCTCACAGGATCCTTCTGGACACAATGTCCAGCACACAGCTGGATAAACACCACATCATGTGATGGGTGAGCAACTGGCTCATGGGTCAGGCACAAAGGGTCATAGTGAATGGGGTGACATCAGATCTGTCACTAATGGGGTTCTGCAGGGCTCCATTCTTGGCCCTGTGCTCTTCAACATCTTCATAAATTACTTGGACACAGGAGCTGTTGACTCCCTTGAGGGCAGGGAGGCCCTGCAGAGACACCTGGACAAACCAGATGGCTGGGCAATAGCCAACCATATGAAGTGGTGGTTCTGACTGGCCTGTAGCTCTCTCAGAATTTACATCTGACCTTGCATCTCTTTGAGAGATAAAAGGAAAGTTAATATCAGGCCATTTCTCAAGGATCTTTATGCATGTCTTGCTGGATACAGCACAGTTATAAATCCCAAATCACGCTTTTGAATACTAGTTGGGCTAAATTAGTACAAGCTTTATAATAATAATGTCATCTGAAGCAACATGTATGATGATATTTTTCTTAAACACAAGAACTCTCACACTGCTTTAAATCTATTTCCATGTATTTATGCAACTCGTCTCAATAGCAAAGGCAGCTGAAACACTGTTTAATGGACAGCTAAGAAATCACTGATTTCTGAAAGTAGCTTCTTCACTTTTTTCCTGGCAATGGAATTTTGAATCTTAGGTATTTCAGAAGCATCTTACTGTAAATTTAAGGCTGGGTAAACTGCAAAAAGTTGCAAATCCTGAAAATATTTTGTTGTGTTCAGTGGTACATTAAATATACAGTCTCTCCTTACACCCATTAAAAACAAACAAAACCAACCCAAACCCAGAAAACCACCATCTTGTTCATTGTTTAATATCAATTGTGCTTTCCCACTCTTCATAGAAATGGAGGAATAATTTAAAAGCAACCTAAAATGCTTGGATAAACTTTATGCCATATGGAAGGAGGAAGCATGCAATTGGTAAGATGTAGTTAGTTATTTAAAGTGTTTTTTTTGTTTACTGTACTGAAAAAAATTAACAGAATTATTTCCAAGAATGAGACAAAAACATAATTCTCTTCACTAGACTTCATCAGAAGAGTGTACAAATTAGTATCTGGTATGAAGAAATATGTTAACTCATGTCCTCTCTGCCATTTCAAGTAGGGAAATTTTTATGCTGTTACCTCTTTAACTATATCTTAAATAAATTCAAAATGATTTGACAAATTTATACCAACAACCTTGTTGCTCTGAAAGATTCAAAAAGAATTTTCCTGCCTCTTATGGATAGTTGCTTTAGATTTTTAAAGAATCTTTTCTAATCCAAAACAACTCTTAGTCTAGTAGCTCTAAAAGGAAATAGAATCTTTTTTTTTACTGTCATTTATGCACTTACATGCTCAAGGCTAGCTTATAAACAAAATATATTATCCAGACTGCTCACAGGAAAGCTTTCTCTGAAAAACTGGTTAATGCTCTGCATCACCGTGTAGACTGATGCCATTTAACCTTCTTTTGATACCCAGATGAAGAAAATGAAGTATCTTCTTAATAGTCTATGAATAAGTTAATACCCCTAGGACACAATAATCCCTGCATCAAGGAAAATAGAGGGATCAAATCTTTGTTAAAATTCAGAAGAAGATATTAGTGAATGTGCATGACATGAAAATACCTGCTTCAGAAAAAATAAAAAAAATTGAAGTAAATTTTACGAGTGTGCAATAGTAGGTAATCTTCAGCAGCTTTCTCTATGTATGGAAGACAAGCTTTCAGAGGAATGGTGTGCGACACATGAAACTTTGATGTGTCATCTGTTTAAAAGACAATACTGATCACAGTTTTGTTGCTCTTTTAACTACTCCCCTTATTTCTATTATGTATTTTCACTGAAATTTAAATGTAAAAAGAGGGTGAATGCAGTTGATAGTAAGGAAGCAATGGCACAGAAGTTGGCACAGTACCAGTTTATTATTAAACTATCCTTGTCTTAATAAATTATGAGGGTGCGGTGGTGGGTTATTGGGGTGACTGGAGAGAGCTGCTTTGTACCCCAAATTATCTCTGGAGAGGGATAATTGGGGTGCAGGATAACTGCTAGCAGATTCCCCTTTCAGCCCTGTGCTGCTGTCAGTGCTGGTAACCTCTCACCCCACGCTCTCAGCCAGATAGCTCAATATGACCAGAGACAAGGAGTCAGGAAGGCTCTCCACGTGGCAGAACTCCACAGCTAGGTTTATTTCATCCGTAGAGACGAGATGCAGCCAGAGAGAGAGAGAGTGAGCCTCGTGGGCTCGAGGTTACATAGTGTTCCACAACCAATAGTCTGAGGGCTTAGGGACGGTACAAAGGCGGGACCAGGAAGGGGAACCAAGGAGCAGAGGGAAGGGGTGGAGCGGGGACCAGGCCAGGTGTGCAGCCACACAGGTAGCTTCCATCAGCCAGAGTCTGGGGGTGAGGTTACATTCCATTCACAAGGAATTGTGGGAGAGGCTTTTCTCTACAGAGGTGAAGAAGGTATTTTCAAATGCCTGAGTTTTTCCACTAACCAGCCTCTGCCACTTTGGGGTTTCCTGGCTGACCAGCTGGCTCAGTGGTTACAACAGTTTATAACATCCATAAGATGAAATTCTTGGTTCCAGTAAGATGACTCACATTTTGCTCTTTAAATAAGAACATACTTAACCTTTTAACTACAAAAGTTTGATTGATCTGAAGCTTTTTTTTTATTTTATTTTTCATAACTTTGTAGTCATAATGAGATGTAAAATGGATTGTATGTCAAAACTTGTCTTAGGTCATGTGTTATCTTTCATGTCACAAAGAGAAGGGAAATGAAGTTTCTATGTAGAATAAAAGCAAATGTGTATAAATGTCAGAACCCAGTGGAAAGAGAGCAAGGTAAGACAAAAATGGTAGGTTTATATATTCTTTTCTTGCTGTAGTCCTTGAAAGACTCCACACTGAAGATTCAACTGAAAAAAACCAAATCCAGCTGAGATTAACAACTGTCTCATAGCACCAAATAGTAAAATATTGTTTTGAAAAGTGAAATTATTCACCTGTCTGAAGGTATTTTACAACAACACAAACAAACAAACAGATGATCCTGTCTATCATTAAGTCAAACTTTTTCTTTATTTCTACTATTTTAAAGTCTTTTTTTGTGAGGGAAAATGTACAGCCCACAGAACAGTTTTGCTTTAACTGAGGCTGGTTTCTTTCCACATTTCAGGCACATCTAGGTCTTGTTCTAAAGCGAAAATTCAGTTTGTTACTAATACATGAACAACAGACGCTGTTACAAGTGTTTCTAGGCATTAAAGATGTTTTTTTATTGCAGCTTGATTTATTGAACTACAAGATGGAAATAGGATGCTAAAACTCTAGGCTGTGTAATCATTTCCTTTATTCCATTATTCATAAAATCTTTCCTTTTTCATGTGATGTTTCAACAGTTCTTAATTTGGCTTTGCATTTTAGAAAGCATATAAACCAATGGTGCATAGCAAGAAGAAAATAATGGCCCAGTGTTCATGGCTGGCAAACAGTATCAATGATCTGTGATAAATTAAATTTTAAAACATGTTTAAAAAAGAGGAGGAGTATTCTGTTGAATTTGTTTATGACTGGAGAGGGCTTAAGGGAAATACAACTTTTAAATTCAGCCATGGATTTTGATTACTCTTATTTACTTACTGCACAAAATTTTGGTTCTAAGATGAAAAAGCAGGTTTTTATGGAAACCAGAAGAAGAGCTTGTGGAATTAATGGAACATAAATGTACTGTTTTCTCCAGACTACTAATCAACTGATTTTCACATTAAATTCAAATGTCATTCTAAGGCAGGTTGAATTTTATTCCAGAGAAGTTATTTTGCAGTCAGCCAATCTATAGAGTGACACGGTGCACAAAATACAGGCAAGTGATCAGGTTATTTCAGACAAAGTATTCCAGTAACACAGATTTAAAGTGGTTTCCTTGTTTACTGGACAGATTACCTTAAAAGATCACTTGATTGGAGGGTGTGTATCTCCCAGTCAGTCTGCTCAGTTTTTGTGCTGAATTCTGCAACAGCCTGCTTACTTGGAATGTGTCTGTTAGCTCAAATGCATACAATGGAGTAAAATGCCTGAAAATAGTGCCTGGTTAAGAGCTTAGACCTGCATGACATCTATAAATTGAGAGCCCTGGTGGCCAAACCTGTATGTATGCTAATAGAAGTACTGACACCCTGATCCAACCAAAATCTACTTTTATTTCCTGCAGTTTGAGTTTTAATTCATGCCTGCATAGTTCACACCTGAAACACCTCCATAGCTCTCTCAGATTCTGTCCGTATGCCCCTTTGCAGCTCAATTAAGTTCACATTGTAACATATACAAAATTTAAAATCTGTATGAATGCACAAGCACCCTGAATTTAAAGATGTAATTTAGATAAATAAAGGAAGTAGCCTGTAAACTGAATGGTAGATTGCCACCCCATTGCTCTTCTATCCTCCATCCAATTTAACTTCTCTAAGCTGTTTCTGATTTTACATTCTTATCATGCTGCTTCTTATACATCCTCTTCTCTGGATTAAAAAGCGTAAACACTACTGCACCCACTGTTTATCATATTCATAGTGAGTCTCTCAGAGCAATTTGAGACCTCTGAGATGAGCTACCCTATACTGCTTCTCATATAAACAACACAGTTACAGACTTAATGTCCTTATTAAACATTTTGTTTTTACTTTTGAATTGAAATTACTCATTGATCAACCTGTAGTGAGTTTTCCACTTTAGTAACTAGATCACTTTCAGGAGTGGGTGCATTTAATTCTGAAATCTGTAGCAGTTGTGTAGTTACAGGGTGTCATCGCCTCCTCCAACTGCATTGCCTTCATAAACACTTAATTTCTTTCAGTATTATAGCACACATTGGCTTAATTTACTCCCCCAGCTTCCTTGTATTTTCTTTCAGCTTTAATAACCTTCTTTACTATCACCTGCAAACTTTGCTCTCTCAGTGTTTATTCCATGTCCCTGATTAATGAGTTAAACATAAATCAAAACTTTGTTAAGCTGCTGTCATGGTATAAGCTACTATTGAGTCATATTCTTATGTTTCTGCATATGATAGAAATTGGAAATGCATCCCATTTTGTTCCTGATATCCAGGGTTTTTTCAAATTTTGGCAGTCTTTTTAAAAAATCTATTGCATTTTGGATGTTGTTTGAATACTTCATGGAAGAATCATGTAATGTTAATGCTTTAATATTATCCAAAAAAATCTATTTCATATGTATGCAGAGGTGAATAAATATAACAGGAACCAGTTAAAAGACAACTCACTTTATCAAACCTGATATGTGAAAACGTATATAAGTACTAACAAGTCAAATGCATCTTACTAAGATTTAACCAAACAACAGCTTAAAAAAACCCAAACACTGGACATTACTTCATTCTTCATGACTGTGCAAGTTCTATGGAAATCCAAAGTAACTCACATAACAGTAGTGTAAAGTCTTTTTACAGCTAAATGAAAGAATTTATACTGTGGTAGAACAGATTGACCAATCTCTCAACCACTGAGAAATTACCTCAAGCATTGTCAGTGTATCCACATCTCTCCAATGCTCTGATAAATCAAATCAGCAAATAGGAACTATAGTATGAAGTAAAAAACCAACCAAACAAACAAAAAAAAAAACCAAAAACCAAACCAAACAAACAAAAAAAAGAAACCAAACCAAACAAACAAACAAAACAAAACAAAACAAACAAACAAACAAACAAAAACAAACCAAAACAAAACAAAAAAGCCCAAAAAAACTGAAAACCCAGGGAAAAAACCCCAACCCAAACCCAAAATATTCACTGTGAAATTCAGGATAAATCAGACCTACTTAGAGAAACACATTGTAGATATGCTGGATCTGTCAGGATTTTTCCAGTAAGCCAAATCAGAATTCTCCAAGCTGATGCATGACAGATATTTCAATATTACATAGCGATGTTAACTTTCATGTTGACATCTAAGGAAGAAAACTGATTGCAGAAATTGTTGTCCAAAAAAGTCTATTGTCATGGTTTAAATAAAAAGAAATCTTGGCCTTACAGCATTTCTGACTTTTGGCTATCCTTTATCTTATGTTTGCTATCTATAGGAACAACAAATACAACAAATTCACTGTAAGGAGATTCATTTCAGAGAAGTTCATATCTTCAGTGACTGTGTTCCTCATTGTTTCTATACTCCTGTGGAACTGCCAGAAGTAATTGCCACAAAAGTTGCAGTCATCCTCTTTCTGTAATATGATATTGAAAGATCAGGTGGATATGCATCTATTTGTTAATAATGGGATTCATTTATGTCATACTTTGCAAAGTAAATGAACCAAGAAAAAGATACAAGTAAAAAAGTCCCAAACCATTAATTCTGAAGCAAGACAGCAGCTGTTACATATCTTAGATTTAAGTGTACTAGTTTCAGATCAGACTGTGTCAAGCTTACAAGTTATTTCAGGTTTAAAAGCCATTGTAATGTTCACTTTGCATATATCTGTATTAATTTAAAAGCAAAATTGCACTCTAGCGTGTTTTTAGCTTTCTTTAATCCTCCTTGGTTTTGCTTATCAACAGCTATCATCTTTGATCATTCAGCTATGTGATGCTTGCAGTCAGGGGTACTGTTTGTTTCCAAAGGAAGAACATGAAGGCTCACAGAATGAGCAGAAGCTTAATGTCAGCAACTACATGCGACATATAAAAAGCCAAGAAGTGAGAAATAATAGTGTGGGGGATTTTCAGTGTAGCCAAACCTGAAGGCCTGGCTAGGGCATTTTGAGCTCAGTATTGGATTTGACTGATAAATTCTGATAAATTCTTGTTAGAAGATGATATTGGTATGCACAGATATCTTCTCTCATTTTTGTTTAATACTTTTTAAAAACACTGATGTGATACTTATAAAATACTAATAAAACTTCTGATTAAACAATAATTCCTAGTTTTCAGCAGAAAAAAATCCCACCACCCTGTTTCTGAGACAGATAAGATACCAGCATGCAAAAAAACTAAGAAGTGTTTGGATTTTCTTAAAGGGCTAAAGTACAGTATCTTAAATTCAAGTTAATTAATTTAATAAAGATCACAGAGAAGCTTCAATCAGAAGTGAACCCAAGCAGGTTCTGTTCTAAAGAATGCACTTCTTACAGTTTTCAGCACAGTTTAAGTTAGTTTGCTGAAAGTCTGGTAATCTCCATGCCAGATCTGATGGTGCATCTGTTGAAGATTTTGTTCAACACCAAGTGCTTATAAGTGATTCAAAGAAAGACAAAGAACCTTCCTGTGCTTGGTAAACAATAAGAAAAATTAGGTTGTGACTAAAGTTATGGTAAAAGTTTCCTAATATGTCATTAATCAAAATTTAGGTGTCAGCAAAAGTAGGCAGCCGTTTTTGTCATCATGTTATCTAAGTGGCAGGCAAACCTGCCTGGAAATGTAATCCAACCACACACGAAATCTCTTCTTTATGCCCGGAAACATGAAGATTTTATCTCCTCTTCCTGAGGGGATTTATCTTATCTAACGGTGTACCCTCAGTAATATAAAGAATGAATCCTTTAATGCTACAGACTTCGTGTTAGTCATAGCTTGTAGCAATGAGTGCCAGAAAATAATTAGTACTGTGTAAAGAAATTAAATATTTATCTTTTTTTTATTAATTGCTTTCAATTTCATTACTACCCTTGTAAATCTATTGTGCAACAGTTAGCAAGAATTCCAAAGCTTATCCTTTATATAACAGCTCTCATTTTCAAAAAGCCCTACCGGTTACTGGTATTCATAAGACTTTAAAAAATGGAATTGGAGTCCATATAAATACTTAAGCATTTCATTAAGCATACATAATTCTCATTGACTCTGGGCTGTTTTACTATAGGAACATTTTATCACATAACAAGGGGCAAATTCTTTGTTTTCTCCTATTCAAGAAGTATATTTAATGTCCAAATACAGAACAGCTGGAGAGTAACTGTGGCTCAACATTTTGAAATAGTTCATTCACAAGATCTGCAGTTGAAGCACTGTGCTCAAAACAGAATGTAAGAAAACTGATTGTCTGATATTGGGATTCATCTCCTTCTCAGTATTTCAGTATCTACTATGCATGAGTCTGTATCTGAGAACACTGCTTCAGTTTTTCAGTCAATAAAATGAAATTCATAGTTTTAGGACATGAATCTTATAACCTCTTTCAAACATTTTCTTTAGATTAAGATCAATCATGCACTTTGAGCATCTCTTTCTTTTCACAGATTATAAAGTTTAGCTGCATAGTTCAGAAGTGAACATTTGATCCAGTGAGCCTGACAACTTAAAGCTACCTCACAAGTTAAAGCTGCATGTATGTGCATAGCTGAAACCGGGACAGGTATCAAAGCTATTTTTATTGCAATCCCATCTGTACAAACATCTCACAAAATTACATCAAAGTGATACAGGCTCATTTCCAGTGAAGGATGTATCCATGTTCACAACACCTGCAAATTACACTATATGTTAATTGAATCTCTGAACAGCCTGTTCAGAGAACAGCCCAATGCCAGGCACCCACCAAAACTGCTCCGTCACTCCCCTTGACAGCTGGACAGAGGAGAGAAAATTTAATGAAGGGTTTATGGGTTGAGATAATGACCAGGAAAGATCGCTCATCAAATACCGTCACAGGCAAAACAGGCTCGACTTAGAGATATGCATTGAATATTACAAACAAAATCAGAGCAGGATAATGAGAAGTAAAATAAACCCTTAAAAACACCTTCTCCCTACCCCTCCCTCCTTCCCAGTCCTATCTCCTGCCCCAGAGGCACAAGACAGGGAATGGGGTTTATGGTCAGTTCATCACCAGAGGTTTTCTTTTGCTCATCAGGGAGAGGAGCCCCTCTCCTGCTGCACCATGGGGTCCCTCCCATGGGAGACAGTTCTCCATTAGCTTCTCTGACATTGCTCCATCTCACAAGCATCAGCTCCCTGCAAACTGCTGCAACATGAGTCCATTCCATGGACAACAGTCCTCCCAAAACTGCTGAAGTGTTGGTCACTCTTCCACAGGGTGCAGTCCTCCAAGGACAAGATGGTCCAGTCTGAGGGAGGGGCTCCAGCTCCAGAGGGGCCCTCTCTCCATGAGTCTCCCACGGACTCACACCCTCTTCTCAGGCATGCACCTGCTTTGGTGTGGCGCTCCTCCATGGTCTGTAGGTGAATCTTTGCATCCTCCATGGATCTCTATGGGCTGCAGGGACACAGCTTCTTCACCATGGTCATCACCACGGCCTGCAGAGGAATCTCAGCTCTGGAGCCTTGAGCACCTCCTCCCCCTCCTTCTTCACTGACCTTGGTGTCTGCATGTTGTTCTCCTCACATGTTCTCACTCAGCTCTTTTCTGGCCACAATTAAAACTGTGAAACAACTTTTTGTTTTGATTTCTTCTCAGATACATTACCACAGAGACATTGCTACTATT
>VZTI01000922.1:361740-401659 GCA_013397865.1 Struthidea cinerea | reverse complement strand
CCCCCCCCCTTCCCTCTCCCCCCCACCAAAACCAGGCCAGGCAAAACAAATCCACCTGTATTCATCCTTGCTTATTTTTAAACAATAGAAGAAGACAGTTATAAAATTCTGACACTTAAAATTTATAAAATTATAGCAGCACTGACAGAAGTTGATGACTCTTACATGATTCATCTTGTTACAGGATGCTTTCTCAATACAGAGCTCATAAGAGAAGCATATTGTGTATGTCACTTTAAATCCTCATTCAACCAGACTTAATTGATGTCTGAGAAACAGGACAGCACCTTAAAATTGCTATAGTAGCTGCTGCTTCTGATGCCAATGTCTGATATCAACAACTTCCATAACACGGGGACTTTGCAGACATGACTTTAAAGTATTTCTGTGGACTTTGATAACGCACAGAAAAAAAGGATTGATAGTCTGAAGGAGAGCAAATTCAAATGTTTTCTTAATATCCTCATAGCATAAAATATGATAGATTGTAGGAGACAAGAGCTACTACATGGTGATCAACACCATGCAGTAGGAAAACAAGAAAATACATCTAGGCTCCGTATTGCAGTGCCCATGACGAATATTTTAACAAAACCTATCATTAATAGTATTCTCCAAGCTGAAGTGGAATAAACCAATAAGTTTATTATATTAGAAAAAGAGAGTTGTGAAGGCTGAACATCTGTATGCAATAATGAACATTCTTTAACTGGAAACAAAGGCAAAGGAAATACCAACTGTAACACTGAAAATTAGTGAGATTCACTCTTGATTTAATAACAGCTGGAATCTCTAATTATCCTAATATAATGAGACACTTTAATCTTCACTAAACTGTGTTTCAAAAATTTATCCAAACGCTTTTCTTCATCAGAAAAATGCAGTTAAACATAATCTGTCAACAGTGTGTACAGTCTGATTAAATTCTGTTCTTGGCTCCAGCAGGTTACTTTCACCTGTTGAGGTGACCTAAATATTCCTGCACTGCAAATTTAATTTAGTGTGCAGCTAAAAAAAATGCCATTTATTTTACAAATTTTATTAAAATACGTGGGTTTTTCTTAAAAGAAAACCCAAAACAATCAAACAACCCCCCCCATCAAAACACCAACATAGCAAGCACACAATTTAGCATTTGTATTTTTCCATTGAGTTACTGCAATTGCACACATGAAAGACAGGAAAGGCTTCTGAACAGCCATTTTCAACACAAACAATAGGCATCTTAAGGATACTCAAGCTCCTAATTTTGAGAATATGCATTCTGTAATGATATCCCCTATTAAGACTGCAGTAGTTGCCTGTATACTTACAGGTGCCATACTGGAGAGTTTTCATTGTCAGAAGGGTTTCCAAAGGAAGTTGACTTTTCTCAGATAGTGGTGTTTTTGCATAACAATAGGTACAAACAGAACTTGGTACTTTCATTTAAGAAATAAGCAGAAACATAAATTACGTTGGGAAAAAAAAACCAGAACCAAACCCAAAATGGAATCCAGAAGGAGAAACGGGTTTAAGTTCTAACCTTCTTCATTTCTGAAAATTTGGAGGTCCTAACCCTAAATCTTTGGGATGCATTATGAAAAGATGAAAGAGCTGATTATTCCTCTTAGTTTATTTTCTCTAGATTTAAATATCCTTGTTACATTTGTTGAGCTCATTTTGAAGTTAGCCTTACTTTAGCTGTCACTATTTAGGATTTCTTTTAAAAACAATCGTGTTATAAAGCAGAAGTAGCTAAACAAGCTTCGGGAGACATTTTATAAAACTCTTTGAAAAATCAGTTGGGGATATATGAGTCAATCCTATTTTCATCTTTACTAATTTCTTCAGAAAACTTTTAACAGAAGGAGGTAGGGGGGTCTTCTTCAAAAAAATCCATTGCCAAAACAGGCTATGCAAATCCAGAAGCTGATTAATTAATATAGTTTTTATTTAACTAGTTTAATACTAATATCAGGCTGATAGATCTGTACTTTACCATATATTTCTAGAACTTTTCTTTTTAAAGTCAGTGCTACATTTTCTACCCTCGCTTGGTAGCAAGGAAACTGATGAACTCCTGCTTAAAAATACTATTAGTAATTTATCTGGTCTACCCCTGAGTTCTGTTAGAAAGTGAATGCCATTCCAATCCTGCTGACTTGTGAGTGTTCATGCTATCAACTTGTTCCATATCCTCCTCAATTTCAAACTTACCCTCTGCTGAGCCATCTGCTATGATGAGTCCTAGCATGTGAATTGCTGTCATTCTTTCATAGTGTAACCCATGGACAATTTTAACTTTTCTGTACAGGTCTTGCCTTCTCTAAGCACTCTTTAACAACCTGCTCTGCAACTAGCTGAGCAGACTTGCTAAATGTTTTCTTATTTTCGTGTCTGAAGAAAGTACTGCTGTTTATGTTGATTCCTATGTCAATTGCTTTTCAAAGTCTTTTGGATTATTATTTTTTTTTTTCTTGGCCAAGGTTCCTCATATTTTCTGCTTTCTTTCTGAAAAAGCTCTTGTCAGATTCTTAGAGATAGTTTCTTATGTCTAATGATTTTTCTTATCTTTTGTCTAAACCACCTTTTTTACTGTGTTCATTAGTGTTGCACTTTTTGGAAGGTATCCTTCAGTAATGGTCATAAAACCTATAAGGATTTAATTCCCTTAGCTTTGCTCTTCAATTTCTTCCTTAAAAGTGTCTTTGTTTTTACACAGGCTACTTTTCAATGGGCCTACTGGCTTTTGTTAATCCTGTGAGGATGTTAAATATGATGACAACCATTGTTAAACCGTTACTCGTCATCAATAAAATCTTTACCCAGACCCTGGACACTGCTTGGGACCAAATCACAGATGGCACCTCCTCTTGCAGGCTCCCTGTGCAGCTGTTCCATTAAACAAATAATCACCACACTTAAAACTTTTTCCACTGCATCGCATCCCGGGGTTATGTTTGGCCCATATGCATAGCAGAGGAAGAGGGAAGGGGAGAAAGTGGGGTCTCCCACCGTGTTTTAATTTCTCTTTCTGCCTCTTTATGTATCTTGGAATTTGGTGATAAATGGCTGTCTAAAGACTCACTGCATGTAGAATCTGAATTACTTGCTGGGATGATTATTTGATTTGATTCTAGCTCTCTTTAACTTACACTACTAATTTGTGACCAACATGGCTTACTGTGAGTTTTTTGTATTTCAATGCGAAAATGACTGAGTATTGTCCTTCCACAAGTCTGCTGTTGAATAATGTCAGAGAGTTCATGTATGGCCAGACATTTTAGCCCCTCCATCTTGTTTCTTTGTCACATTTCTCTCCGAAAATTAGGTGACAGACAAAGTAAATGTTAAACAGAGAGTAAACCAGATTATGTTCATATATTGGACACTGCAAGGGTACTGCCTAGGACATGTTGCATAATGTTAATGGTGAAGTAGTGGTTTTAAATATCAAGAAGGACAATTCAGGCTAGCTTTTGAACTGTAATATTTAGGAAAAACCAAACCATGAAACCTGGCAATAGAGACTTTATTATTAATGTCTTTTTCTCTCTTGTGATTCCTTTACGTATTACTTTAGGATTATTTTTGTGGATGACAGTCATCAGCTGTTACTTCTACAAATCACAGTCTGTCAAGGTCTTTTTCTTTGCATTTCTAACATGCCTCTAATACATTTTCCAGACAACTGAGCAGAAAAAAGTGGCATAGTTCTCTACTAGTGTACTTTATGCACATACGGCTTCAAGATAGGCTTTGGCTGAAATTCTCTGGAAATGAACTTAATTTTGAGTTCTGTTCTTCAAGCTTTTAACCAGAAGTTACAGTTATATTAAAAGAGTAGGTGTTTTAAACTTTACGAGAACAATGTAATGTACTTTCCACATGAACAGCAAAAGCCTTTTCTGCCCTGTAAAGTAAAAGAATTTTGGTTTCAAGAAATGCAAAAGCTTATTCAGAATTACCAGTACTTTTGTTTAAGATTCAGGAAAGATTAAGGAGATGGCATGACTGGGCAAGAAGGTGATAATATAGTTCAACTATTAAATTATTATTATGTGAGTGTAAGAGTGACAAAAATGTAACCTTAGTTTATATTTTTTGCTCTAATGATATATTTCTAAAGTCTATATTCTGTTTTGGATTTATGTGCTAGTTAGAGTGAAATTTACATTTCAGAAAATGGGAATTCTGTCAATCAAAGCACTGAAGAGGAAAAAAATTATAAATTTTAAGTTTGAAGTTACAGATATTCAAATTTTTCTCCTTTGAATACATATTTTTGAGGGAGGTACTAGACCACTGTACCATCCTATGACATACATCAATACTAAATGTGGAGTGATTTTACAGCAGTAGTAACACAGTGCAAATTACTGTGCCAGCCATTTGGCTGTTCTTATTGAATGGTGTTGATTCCATTTGGTGATACTTTGTGGTGAAATATAAGCCAGGGGAGCAGGGGAAGAATTCTCACCGCTTCCTCCATCTAGTCAGAGAGCTGAATTAGTTGCATATCAAAGATAGGCGTTTCATCATTCCCACTGAGATCTGATCTGACCACGCTGCAGCTTCTTAAAGTTTCAGCTTGTAGAAGGTTTATTCCAAGTACATGGTAATTGTAATTTTTACACAATCATATACCTGAACAGGGTTTCCCATGCCATATGGTGTTTGCCCAAGTTATCAGAAGTTTACTGCATAAAGGAACCTCCTGCTAGGAACTTGACTGTTTGGAATGTGGACAAAATTACATCAATCTAGTCTAACTAAAAAGCCATTTCCAGCAAATGAAATCACTTCTACATCAATTCCTACAATTATTTTCTGAGAATCTTCATCAGCAGATGGACACTGTCTCCAAAAACAAGGCCTAAAAGCATTCCTCTGCACTTTGTCTCCATTATTTTCCGGAAAAGTGTTCTGGATTCATCTTAATGTAATTTTCCTACTATATATACAAAGACTACAGCTACCTAAAGATGACCCTATGTTGTTATTAGCCTGAAAAGCCTTTTTCATATTCAAGTCTTGGAGATGATACTCCAGTTGTGGAAATTTGAACTGTTTCATATACAACTCACCCCCCAAGCAAAGTACACTAAAATTAAATATATATGCATACATGTACAATGACTAAATGAATCATTGATATATTTCTTCAGTATATAGTATAATGAACACAACAATTCTCTTCTTTTCCATCTCTTCCACCTGAAAGCATTAAACACCTGTAGTACTCTCAGTGTGTGGAAAAATTTGACCACACAGAATTCAGTTTTTCTATTAGGTTTTCTCAGCAATTTCAAATTATTGTTTAAATCATCTGACTTTTTTTTTGTGAAGTTCATCTGGAAAGCTTTTTTTCATAAAGGCAATAATTTTTTTATTATTGATTTGATAGAAATTTTGCTTCTACTACTATTTATTAAAGATTCAAAACCCAGATATTAGAAAGAAACCATGATGATTTATTAACAGCCTGAACACTCAGCTCAGCCTGAGTCTTCAGGATTGCAGCAGACTCTAATTTATATGATGCAGACTCACAAACTTAGGATACAAATATTTGATGATGATGATTTCCATTGCAGTGGTAATTCTTTCCCATTCTAATTAGCAGGTAACACCCTACAGATTAATTGCTCTTCCCATGTGTTTCCTTCTTTTCTTCTTTTCCTAGTATTCCTTCTTGTCTCACTGTGCAGGAATATTTACTAAATACCTACTCAGTACTACCTACTCTGGTGCATTCTCCACAAGTATCAACAACGGAACAAGGAGCCAGATGTCAGAGTACAAAGAGAAACAGCAGAAGATGAAGAACCGGTGTTTATTAGAGGTAGCACACGCACACACAGGCACGTGCTGGTTTTGGGTGCAGTAGAGTTAACTATCCTCACAGTGGCTGGTGTGGGGCTGTGTTTTGAATTTGTGCTGAACACAGGGTTGATAATATAGAGATGTTTATTGTTATTGCTGAGCTGGGCTTACACAGAGCCAAGGCCTTTCCTGCTTTTTGCACTGCCATTCTGGAGAGGAATTTTTGGATGGTTAGGAAGTGTGAGGAGACACAGTTGGGACAGGTGACCCAAACTGACCAAAGGAATGTTCCAGACCATATGATATCATGCTCAGTATGTAAAGTGGGGGGAAGTAGGAGGAATGGTGGGACATTTGGAGTGATGATGTTTGTCTTCCCAAGTCACTGTTACATGTGATGGGGCCCTGCTCTCCTGGAGACAGCTGAACACCTGCGTGCCCTTGGGAATCAGTGAATTAATTCCTTGTTTTGCTTTATTTCTGTGAGGAGCTTTTGCTTTCCATCTTAAACTATCTGTATCTCAACCCTTGAGTTCTCCAGCTTTACCCTTCTAATCTCTGCTCAATCCTACTGGCAGAGGAGTGAGTGAGTAACTGTGTGGGGTTTGGCTGCTGGTTGGGGTTAAACCATGACAATGAACTACACCCCAAACATCCCAAGAAAATAGTAGATTTCAGTTTAATCCTTCCACTGTAAGTACCTACAGTAAAGTATAATTCTGCATGGTTCAAACCACTGTGCTGTTCGATGCTGCTGTGTTTGAAACTGCATGATTCTTGACTGACATCTGGTTATCCTGCTTCAAAATGATACATCCTTATGTCAGAATGTAAGGGAGAATTCTTTCAGCTCCAAACAGAAACAAGGGAAGAGTATAATGGTAAACAAAATCAATGACTTAGAAAAAGTAGCTCTAAAATAATCAGCACACACAGCGTATTGTCCTTCTTCATCTGAAGAAATAAGATACCTGAGGAAAATGTATCCTGAGAACTGGAACCGAATTTTAAACAAACTGCTGTGTGTTAAAAATGTAACACTTATCACCAGGGTGAGCAGCACAGAAGCTCACTTTATATGTAAATTTCTGTGCTACTCATGGAATGAAAAGTCTGGTGTACACTCAGCAACATAATTGTGCAGTGCACAGGCAGCCACCCATAGACAGACATGACTACATCAGAATGGTCTGTCTTAATGGCACATACACATTAGTAGGAACCCATAAAAGAATGTTAGAAAGATATCTGGAGCTGCTATGTGATGGTTTTTCTTGACAGGCTAATATACAATGCTCTTAATAGAAATTGAGCACTGTTGCTGAAAAAAAGAAAAAAAAATCGATTTCTTTTATGCAGAGTAAATCTCAACAAAAATAGTGCACTTTGACAGCACCTGAACTTAGATATCCCTTCAGGAAATGCAAGTACAGATACGTGCTTTTGACTTATTTTTGTTTTGTTGAGATTGATTATTTAATGATTTTTTTAAAAATTTTAATTATTGTATGATCACAGTGCTGTAGTTAAGATTATGTCAGCACTTCAACTGTGAAAATATTTTCAAGGGACTTCAACTTGCCTAAAAAATTACTCAGAATTTCAGTGTGTCACGCAAAAAACTCAGTCTGGTATAAGAACACTCTTTTATGATTAAGACTTCTCTTGCATTTAATACAAGGTTTTAACAGTACGTTTGTGGGTTTTTTTAAGTCTAAAGGAGAAATATATATATTACTCATTGACAAGTCTTGGTTTTCTACGTTTTCTTGCTGAACTTCAGCTACATTGTTTGCTATATTTTAAAAAAAGCCCCAATTGTTCCAAAAGAAGGCAGTTTTCAATATAGACCAGACATTTCCTCTAAAATGAGTCAGTAACAATAAGTTCAAAGTGACATATGTGGAATGAAAACATATGATTTACTTCATTTCTGGTAAAAATATGACCTAAATAAGTGAACCAGAAGGAAAAATAATTCTCATAGATATTATTTTTCCATCTTTATGCTGATTAACTCCATCCAAAAAAAATCCCCATGGTACAGCACTGAAGGCAGAATCAAGCCCAAGTCATTAATAAAAATGTTACCCTGTCCCATTAAAAGAAAAGAACCACCAAAACCCCACAACTCCATAATGCAATCCCCACACTACTGCTGTTTCTTTGACAAGTGACCATCCTCAAAGGAAGTCTTCATCTTTAGAAGTGTTATTTTTAACCATTGCATCGTATTCATTCTCCCATTCTATTTCATTAGGAAATCTAATATCTGTTTTCCAACACTTAACAGCAAGGAAAATTTGCTGCCAATTGCAATTTGTAATATGCATAGCCCTGTGTCAGTAATGGTGGCTACAATACTCAGCTCGCCTGGCCAAGATTTCTGTTTAATTATAATAAAATGATACTGAACTCTGAGTAGTCTTTCAGAAGCCATGCTTAAAGAATATCTTTCACAATCCAGGGTTTTCAATTAATTAACCTCCCAAACACGTGCAATCTGTAAGACCCCCACAATATAGTTCTTTTATCCTGCAGTGGCTATCAGAAATTATTATCCTATCAGAAATCGTTCTAGAAGACAACAGTCAGTTGCATGGCCCCAAGAATGACAGGAAAACTGCTCTGACTAGGGCTGATTTAATAAGGAAGTTAAATATGGGCACTATGAAATTAAGGAAAAAAATGACAAAAATATTCATAGTAATTATCAAGTCAAGACTTAAAAAAATCTTTAAGACAAATTTCTTTAGGACATAAAGCCATGCACTACGGAGATTTGAAAAACTGACCATTATGATAAGAGTAGTGTTTCTGAAAAGCAGTTTAAGAGTGGATTATTAGTCAAAAATACCTACCATAAAAATATGTAGAAGAAAAGCAGGAATCACATTGAAATAATCCAGCCAGAGCACGTCTGTACAGAAATCAGTTATTTAGTGTTCTGCCAATTTGAATAAACATGTGTCTCATCGAACTCGCAGTAGCAAAAACCCAATTGAAGAAATCATATTTCAAAGTGCACATACCATCTTTCTCAGAAGTACAAACTTTAGAACTGTTAGAATGCAAAAATATACTTTTTAGAGATTATGGAAGTTCCATGAGGGGTATTAATCACAGACCAGAATTCAGTTATATAAACCTTTCAGATTTGGGTGAAGCTGAAAATATGCCTGGTCTATTGAATTTCAGGATGCAGTCATTTATTAACTTAGGCTTCACAAAAAATGGGTTAGGATTTTGTCTGGAGTCTCTTTTGCAGGTGTGAACTTTTGAGATAATTTATTCTACATCCAAACTTACTTCCAAGGACATGCAAGGACACCTGTTTTTGTTTAACTTCCCTACAGTTCAGGTTATGACAGCCATTTTCAGGCTGGTTTGTTTTTTCCTTGTTTATATTCAACAGTAAAAAAAAAGGTTATGATGGCAGATTTATCTTGTAATTTTAACATTATTTTATACCTAAATCAGAGATTTTTACCTGAAACTGCATTTGGAAACAACTCAGAAGTTAGGAAAGTTTAATTCTGTAGCACATATGACTTTTAAAAAATACTAATTTTCAGGGAAAAAAAAGTTTTTTTTAAGAACAGCAGACAGACATTTTGCCACTTAAATGCACTTCTCCAACAGGCAGATGAAATATTAAATGTGGACTTTCACATACACAGAAATACATTACGCCATATGAAATAGATGTTTGAAACTGGTGATACAGATGTTTGTCCAAGTTTCTGTACTGCTAGTTTAGCTGGCTGGTGGCAGTGGTGTAGAGTTCTATGGAGCGTTTACTGAGTTACAGGCATTAACTGAGGGCGTCAATATTTACTTTTCTTCAGATAAGGCAAAGGAAGACAAAGGTCAATGTCTCATGAGACACCATAGCTAGATATTCATTTGGGTAAATTGCTATACTTACATATGTTATTGAAATAGATGTATATTATCACATTCCTACATTGTTACGTATCTAGAAATAAAAAGGTTAACATTGCTTACAGCACAATATTTCTGGAATTGCTTTCCTTTGAAATTAACATTTAACAATGAGATGAAAGCCAGGGGAAAAATAAAATCCCCTCCTCTCAAAACTTCTATTTGGAGTAGAATTGGAATACTGCTGCAAGCAATTTTATGTCTACATCTGACTCACTCTTACAGTTAAGTAATTGTTTAGGTAATCTTTAAGTGGTGTGCTCCAGTCAAGCTGAAACAAGTAATTGCCATGCAATTTTCTTAGTCTTTGGGCAGTTGTATTTAAAACTTTGCATTTAAAGTGAGGTTTGTTTATGGTTTTGTTAATTTGTTTTCCCTCTCTCTTCACAGAATCTCTTCTCACATTTTTCTTTTGGAATACCTATGTTTTGGCTCCATGTCTTTTGCAGCATCTAGACCGAGTTGTAGAAAAGGCTTTACCTTTTAGGCCAACCAGTCATCATTTCTCAATTCCATCTTCTGTGAATAAAAACCCCAGAGCCAGTGTACAGAAGGACACTATTTCCTTTTATTATGACTATCACGGGATTCATATGTTCCATAGTTCCCAAAGAGCAGAACAACTGGAGAAGATCACTGGATTGTGGAGAAATGCTGAATGCCACAATCGATGTTTATACGCTCCTTCTAATTTTTCAACAAGTCATATTCCTCATGATAGCATAAGGTTAAAATGTTTCTAAAATCATGGTAGCTTGAGTAGGCCTTAGGAACGGGAGTGGGCATTGTCCTTGCTAAATCATGCAAACTTGTACCTGCGTGTACCTAGTTGTATGGCAAATGATAGATGTGTACCCACCTGTATGGTAAATGATAAATGCGATGATTGTTTAGTAATTAAATATCATTGTCTAATCACATCGAGAACCATGAAAATGACGTAAAGAAGGAACAGAAATTTATGCTTGGGTGAAATCAATAGAACAATAGGAAGTTAATGATTGACCTATGATTATACCATAGTGATGCAAGGGAAGGGTATAAAAATGTATCCATCGTGAACCCATGGTGGAATCAGATTTGGGTCTGTACCCCGATTCCCAGAGCTCTGCAATAAAAGCACCTGCATATAATCATACCGTGATTATGTGTTTCTATGCTAACACTCAAAACTTAGAACTGCTTGTATAACTGACTGCTGGCTCAAAAATAGGCCAATACTTAAGCAGGATATTATTTTCCTTATACAGTTTTCCACAGGAAAACAAAAAATATATGGGGTTAGTGATGTTGGCTATCTGCAAATTAAGGCAGCATCATCAGATGCCATAATTAAGGTCTGCTATTTTCCACAGAAAATCATGTGGAGTAGAGTTGAGAAAGCCATTAACTTAGTAAATTATAGAGATTTCTGCATTTTGAAGTATATTGCTTAGTGCAAAAAGGTAAAATAAGTAATTGGGCTTACAAAATAAGGATTAAAACCACTATCAATCCAAACAGCATTTTCTCCATAAAGTAATTTATTTTTGATGAGCACTGAAAGATTACTGGGGGGAAAATCACTCAATAAAGCTTAAACATTATCTGATTATCATTTGATTGTTTAAGAAATGTCAAGTATGGTGCAGAAGAATTTTGTAATTGGATTTTTCTTCTAAAAGCATCTGATGTTTTGGATGTGGAATGGTTGCAACTCTAAAAAATCAATTATGGAAATTATCCTTAAGTTATAAACTAGCACATTATTAGTGCACAATTAAAATACAGAAGGGAAACGAGTTTATCCATGAAGTACTGCTGAGTCTTTCAACTGATGGAAATTGCTACAGATACTTTAAACATTTCTTAGATTGATTAATTATGTTTTCAATCCGTCAGGAAAGATACAAACCCAAAGTGTGCAACCATCCACTTAATGAGACTTTTTAAAAACTCAGTTGAGGCCTCTGTAAAGTTTTAATTTTTCATTTTCAGACAAAAATGTTACAGGCTATGTTTCCAAGGAATGTAGCTGCAATCTTCATTAAGTTCTGACACAAAAAATGAGAGAACTGATCATACAGACTAATTTTATGTATCCCAGTGTTTATATTTCCACTTTCAAACATCTCTCCTAAAACATCAATCATGTGATAAACCATAGTATTGTGGTTCAATTTGTTGATTACATACAAGAATCACTGGTCAGACTTATTTCAAAATTATGACAATTACACAGCGTAAATTTAAGGAGATGTGAGGGCTTATGTGCCAAAGGAACTACTATCATTATGATTTCACTGTATGCATTGCAAAAAACCCATTTTCCATTAAACTGTGGGAAATATTAAAGAAATAATTAATTTTCTTTTTGTTAATTTTCTTCCTATGTGGAATCCAAATATAAATACTCTGACTCAAATCTCATAAAACGTATTTTATACATAAAACGTATTTTACAGAGATAAACTCTTCCACTGAAATCAGTAAGATTGTTCACACATGTATAATGAACTTCATACATAGCATGTGGTGAGCTTAGTCTTACCTACCAATATGAAAGGGGAAAAAGATGTACAGATAAACAGCAAAAAAGAAAATTATTAAGGTACAAAAATATTTTACGTTACATAACTTTTATCACAAATAAGGACACAACTAAAAATAAGGGCACTTCTTAGAGTGCAAGAGCTGTCCATCAGAGTGTGTAAGAAATCAAACAAGTCAGGCAGAAAACTGGAAATGGCTGAGCAGGGACCTGCTGCTTAAACTGAGAAGAAAGAAATGCATGTCAGTGGAATATACTGAATTACTTTTCCCCAAGCTGAGTCTTGTTTTGCCCCATCACAATAATTGGTTAGTGATGTCCCTGTCCTCACCTTGACCAACAAGCTTTTCCATTTCCCTGGTCCTCCCTAGAGGAGGGGGACTGAGAGAGCAACTGAGAGGGGTCTTGCTGGTAGCCACGGTCATTCCACCACATCAACGAAGTCGGCTGCCAGTGGTAGAGAGCAGCAATGTTTTTCAGGCTAAACAAAGTATTAAAGTCCATTCTCATAATCTGGGCTATCAAAAAAATTACAAGATAAATGTTGTAATATTATGTCATTTGAAAAACCTTTTTTCTTTCCAATATTGAGAAAACTTTTTGAATGTACAATAATTCGAAGCTGATATATAACATAGTTCATTCACACCTGTGTGAGGTAAGGTAGTTAATAAGGTAATATCACTAATGGCTCTAAAAGCCTGAAACCTTTCGAGTGTTCTCAGCATTAGCAAGCAATTTCCGGACTATTTCTAGGGAATTTAACTACCGTAACTGAAACCACTTTAATTTTTATAAATCATTTCTTCAGGTAAAAAAGTTTTCAGCTCACAGGTGACATTTACTGAGCCAACAAATATGCTACGAAATTAGAGGAAAAGAATTACAGAATAGATGAGTGATGTATTTGACGGGCCATATTCTGACATTCGCCGTCTATGAACTGGATAATCTTATCTTAATTATACACTTTAATTCCACTTCAGTAATTAACAGACCTTGTCACCATGCATTTTGGGGTCTGCTATTCTCAGGATTACCTTTATTGCAAGTCTCTGTTGACAGTGCACTTTCATAGGGGCAATTTAAAAACCTATAAAAATGAAACAGAAAATTGAAGACAATTACACAATGTCAAAGATGTACGCTAATTAGAACTATCAAAATATCTGAAAGAGTAAATGCATATGCAAATCTGAGGGCTTTGCAAGGAAACTGGGGGGAATAGGTTATGGAAAACAATCTCATAAATACAGCACAGAGAAGTACTGGCCTTAGACTGAACTCAAATAAAAAATTCTGGCAAAGCAGCAGAGTCCTCTAACAACAGGCACTTTGAAAGCCAATTAACATATGAATTGCAAGCAGGACATGCAATAAAATCTCCCTGTGCTAAATAATAAAAATAGAAAACTTTGCAATAAAATCTAAAATGGGAAGGAGGTGCTGTTCTGCTATTCTAGTGATGATCCTGGTGCACAGAGGGTGAGGTAGGGCTTTCCCTATTCTTAAGGCTGCAAAGACTAGTCTGACATCAAGGACAAGGTAGGACTCTATTAACTAATGGGTGTGGGAAGAGCCAAGAATAGGAATGTATCTAAACACTGCCACCTCCATCCGGAGTGGCCTTGACGTAACCCTTGCTTAGGGGCCCCGAGAGTAAGAAAGAAAATGTATCTAGGCCTGGTGAGAAAGCGAGAGAATCCAAGGAGGAGTCATGCTACTTGCGGTCACAGTGACGTCACTCTGTGAGTGTGAGATGGCTGAAGGGTAACTCCACACACGCATGAAGGCAAATACTCACATCTGAGTCCCAGGCTTAAGACTTAAAAGATGGGGAATGTATTTTGAGATCGAACGTGACAATTCAAGTGGCTGTAATTGTAGGGCTCAATCAACTGATGGTGTAGACACTGAAATTCCTCACCACTTAAGCAATCAAAAGTTTTTAGTTCACTTATATTTAATGTCATTTCCACTGTTGTATCAGGCAGATGCTTTAGTAAACTATTTTCACAGTAGAAGAAGGAAGGCAGCCTGTAAATGAGGAGTTAATTCTGGCTGCTGTGCTATACTTCCCAAGGAATGATTTAGTAGTGCATTTTTTTATGTCAGCAAATATTAAACCACCACTATCAATACATATGATTTATAATTTGCTATAAGGCACAATCTGCCCTGCAAAAATAATGCTTTTTTAATATCCAACACACCTTTGAATTAAAACAGCTCTGGCTTATTATACCAGTAGCATAAAAAACCATCAAGTTCCTTCTTCCATCTTTATTGTTGGGCATTCTACCATGCTGTGGTAAGATAACACCACACTGTGCTGTTTTTCATGAGAAGAGATAGCACCCATGACTAAAGCCCTGTGGTCATCATACACTGCTAGTTTTAGCCACAATTCAGATATACAATAAGTGCTATTTGTTTTTGTGTTTATGTGAATGAATATAACAGATACACATACAAAATCTTACGGCTTTGTTTAGGAACAGTGATTTCATGCAAAAGTCATGAGGATTGCATTTCAATATGTGATACTTGTATGAGAGACAATGGCTGGAAACAGAACACTTACTATTCCCGTGAATTTTTCTGTTCAATATGCATAGGCATGGCACTGTGAATTTTTGCATTATACAACAACAGAAGATAAACATTTTGCTATAGGACTAAAATGTTATCAGTTCTTCAAGCAAATTTGAAGGATATTACCATCATTTTTAAGTCCATAATATTTGTTGTATGCATGAATAGCACAGTAGTTACCAGTAAAATCTATATAATTTAGGTTTTTTTCTTCTGCTTTCAGATAGATGGTTTATTGATTAGTCAATTTGCTCATAGGTGAGAATTTCCAAGCTAATGTTTCAGAATAAGGGTAAGCAGACCTAGAAAATGCACCATTTAGTTCATGGTGTTGTAAGACTGGGACCACATCTATATGCTGTGGTTTTGATATTGCAGGTTAAGGTAAATTTCAAGATGAGTGTCTAAACAAGCTGGTTCAGGTACTGACAGTAGCATAACTCTCAAGCAGCAAAGATCTGGTTCAGATTTCTTTACATATAACTTTGATACCAGGTTTTCTAAGGGTAAAATACACCATGTTTCAATTTTATGAGTAGATTTTGCTACCTAAATTCATCTGGGGATCAATTTTTCAGAGTTGTTGCATTAAGTGATTGGCTTCCCATTTACTCTGAGCTGGAAGGTACCCGTACAAACCCTTCTACGTAGGTACTAAACTGCTTTTGAAACTGATCAGCATGAGACACTGAAATACCTTGACCATTTTGTGCTTTAATACTGATTTTTAGATTAAATTTCTTCATTAATTTTATTCACAATTATTTTTCAAAAGCTGTAGACTTTCTTGGTGAAAGAACAACCCTTGCAAATCTTCTGATGAAGGTCAGCATAAAAAAGCATTTTTGATATAGGACTTGTTGGTGCAAGAGTCAATGAGTGTGGTAAGAAAGTCTACAGGTAACACCATTGGCTGGGATAACTTTCTCATTGATTTTTTGAGTCATTTTTCTGTACTTAATTTACCCACTTTTAGTGGAAACCTTTAAAAGTAATCACAGCTCAAGGCTAGCTGCCAAATAGATTGAAAACTGAGTTTATATCACTGCACCCCTTCTGTAGACTGCTCTTCTGCTATACATCCACCTCTATATTAAAGAGTCCAGAATAGCTGCTAAAGTTCTAGTGTCTATTATACACGCTGCTTTCCTAGATATCCTCTGTGTAAGCACAATCTTTTTTTATTAAAAACATCTTATAATAACCTTCTTCCTCATAGAACACCACTGAATTACTCTTTATGACAAATTCTTCATAAAACAGGATGCAAGTTTCTACCTGGTTCAATTGAGTCTACTTGTTCTCAATATTTCCAGAGCTATATACAGAGACTTATTACACCGAATAACATTTCTTTGGCAGTCCCTAATAAATACAGTGTGGGTTTTCTTGCTCCTGCGCTACTATAACGTTGAATATTTTTATTTAACCCTCTAGAGGGAAGCACAAGTGACAAGACTTGACTGCAGTCTCCTCTTTGCTGGATTTTTAATAGTTTCAAGTCTGTCACTACTCAGTGAGGCTGGATTTTCACAGATATCAATTAGTTTTCCTGTAACACTAATATTTCATCTGTAGAAGCTTCATCTTCTAGCTAAATGCCATACACTACTGTACAGATTGTACAGAATTCTACTGGTCAAATTCTTAATACTTCCTAAGTTAACAAAAGGTGAGGTAGTTATTTTGCCAATACACCCAGAGAAAATATTTAGGTCCTAAAACTGGAAAGTTAAAATAAAAGAGAAGAGCGTTATTATATAGAAGAGTATATAGGAGCATATGTATCTATGTATATATGGATATTTTTGTAAGAATAAGATTTTTTTAAGCATCATTTCACAGATAAGGGAAAGACATGCAGAAGTAGGAAAATTAGTGGAAAGACAATCAAGTGTTTCCTAATCTAAAGGTAGTACCCAGATTAGTACCCAAGCCTCAGTGTTTGTTCAGTACTAAGCATCCAATTATTTTAGTGTGAACAAAAATAAATGACATGTTTTAGTGCACTTAAGAGCATACAGATATATCTGTACAGATCTGTACAGATTATTGCAGATTTTCTGAGCTGACTGGGTATGAGACAGCATCAGCAAACCATACAGTTTAATTATCTTGGCCCTTCCTAGTAGGCCGAGTTCCTGTCTGTGGCACAAATACGAGTTCCAGAGTGATGCAATAATGAGGCAGCAGACTTGATGCACAGTCACTGTGGACTCCATTCAGCTCCTAAACCCAGAACTGAATCACAAAATCATGGAAACACAAATTCATAGAATCATTTAGATTGGAAAAAAACTTTAATATAATTGAGTTCAACCATATCTAAATTGACTGAAGCATGTGCTACTGAAATGTAACACAGTCTACACCTTTATGTTCCGATATAGAGTTTAATGTACTTCAGCTGAGAAATAAACTGCCCGTGAACTTCAGTGGAGGTAGGGAACTCCTGAAATTCCATCTTCAATAGTTTCTGATATGTATATTAAGATGGACTTCAGCAAAAATACTAGTATGTCAATGATGTGATTCAAATTGAAAATACCTAAACCCTTAGAATGGCTCGTACAGCAGAAGGTTTTTTTTTTCATAAGCAATAAAATTACTCTCACTGTCACAGCAGGTTCTCAGCAAACAAGTAAATTTGATCCTATTTGATCCTATCCTAAAAGATACCACACAATCAAATTCAAGAATAGCAGCAATAACATTGCATATTAGATTCAATAGTAGGGCTGAAGAAATCCCCAAACTGTTAGATCTCAGAAGAAAACATCTGTAAACTTGTCTTTTCTCACAAGTGGTTGCTATCAGGCTGTCACATGCAAGAATCCTAATTAGACTTTTATTCTATCTTAATATATGACTTTTGTGCTAGACAGACTTCATGTAAGTGGTCTAAGTTAAATTCTGCTCTTTTTCTCTAAGTTTCTACTCTTCTCATACTGCTGAGTTATACGTAGTTAATCCATCAGTAGATTTGTAGATTTCCTTTCTGCTGTATCAGATCAATGTATTTAATGGTTTGTAGCACACACAATTACCTACCTCTTCCCCAGCCTTGCTGTAGCCAAGTATTGCTGCCCTCTGCTGCTTTCTGCACTGCTAAGCATTCCTTGATGAAGTTGTTCCCCTTCCCCAAGACCTTTTCCCACCTCTCTATTACGCCCCTGAGTTTTCAATGTTCTCAGCAACTCCATTACGGACTTCTTCAGATAACAGAGTAGGCCATCACCTGCTGTCTCCCAGTGCAAGCCTTACTTTACCTTGGACATCTGATTTGTCAGACCTAGACTGTGGGCTTGCTGCACCAGTGTCACAGCAGGGCCCAGGGAAGACAGGAGGAAATGCACTGGGCAAGGTGTCACCAGACTGCATAATTTATCACATTAGCAAAGTGCTCTTACTATGGGAAAACAAAGGGAAAAATAGGCTGAATGGCTGCTGGGCCTCTTTTCCATAAAAAAACCCCAAAAACCAATAAAAGCAACAGGGATATGATCCTGTCTTAGCTCCACTGGGCTGATTGCCACAGTGTTTGGTCTAGTTGCTGTAGCTGGACTGATGGGCAGTTAGAAGAAGGATGAAGCTACTTCAGTGGTTCCATGAGCGAGGAAGGCTCAACAACTACCAGAAGTACCCCTAATTTTCAGATCAGCAGCTATGTTTACATGGCGTGGAGGAACCACAACGAAATAAGGCTCAGCCGTCCTACTGCCAATGGACCAGGTGGTCTTTGCCGGTGTACCCATAGCCATGCCTGCAGTATTTCTGCCATTTTTCGTATCTGGAGCCCTGTGTGTCCTCTGATGAACATGAAGTTAACATTAGCAGGAAAAAGGCAGGGGAGGGAGGATTCAGAGCAGCAAGTACTCAGGTGCACCAATTCTTACTCTTTCCTTGCTGTATGTCTTGCAAACCGTGTCCTCATGCCCACTCCTACACGCACACCCAACTTCCCTCACATGCCAGCTGTGCTTTGGTAATCCAGACAGAAATCTGACAGCAGACTGAGGAATGCTGCTGGGACATGGAAAGTTCCTATCTTCAGCCGTGTCATCTATGACTAGGAGTCTGCTGTTACTGGTTGGAGCTGTTGTCTTCACAAGTACATCATGGCAAAAATCTGGTTTGTGCTCTGATTCAAGGGGCCATGGTAGGGCTGGTGAGAGAAAGGTATACAGTGTCACAGGAGTGATATGCCCATGACTGGCTGTGTATAGATACCTACTGCAGCCTTTCCAGATGAGAGATGATTCCTCCTAATACACAGTTGCTTTCTGGGCTCTTGATGGGTACAGATTTCAGCTATGAAATCTGTATGTGAAATCATCGGGGGAGCAAGCAGTGCTCTGCTACTGCAGCCACAGCAAGCCGTAGGTGATGATGAATTACAGATGACGACTCAGGTAGCACAGCCCATTTTCAGTTCTGTGTAAGGTGAACAATTCTAAGTCACAATTGTCTCCTAGGTGTACTTCAAAGGCTGCTGGGAAGGGCAGAAAAACTTGCCATTCTCTCAAGTTAGCCTTGGATCCTGCTTCTATGGCAGTTGTGTTGAACCCCTGACTGGAAGAGGCCTGGAAGGTAACTTCCTACTCCAGCAGCCAAGGCAGAAACTCAAGATGAGGGCAGCTGAAGTGTAGAATTCATGGCTGTCGCCTGTTTGGCAGGAGTATAGGCCAAGAATCAGGTGTACAGGTTTGTCTGAGGCAATGAAGCTCCAGTAGGAAGACTACAGACTTTGTACGTGTGTGCACTTTATGTGTGGGAAGCTGCAGATAATCTGTCTCCTCTGTATCAGTTACTTCCTGATGCCTTTTGCTGATACTAGATCAGATCAGGTGTAAAAAACAAATTCTGTTTCAGGGTCGTAAAGGGCCAGCTTTGTTCACAGTTAGTAACTCTAGTGGGATTTAAGCTGAGGGGGAACTACGTAAGATGAAAAGGTATCAGAAAATGGTTACCTTCAAAAGCATCTTCTCAGGACAGCTAAGCTGATGGTGCCTTTCTATCACATTCACTCAAGAAGACAAGCAATATAGGATTTGCTTATTGCCTCCTATCCAGTGCAGAAAACAGACAATTTTATTTTATTTAAATTATTGAGCTATTTACTCTGTCCCTACATAGCTCTGATCAGTAAAAATTGCCAAAACAGGCTTTGATATTGAGAATTTTTCATCTTGTATTGTTACTTTGTTTTACTGTTTTTCAAGGGATCAATAGACATTAATGGGATTATTCCTAAGAGTAGAATAGTTGAAGGTCTTTGAGATAGAATAACTGTGAAAACACATTTTTGGTAAGATGTCACCAACACACCAAATGTCTTAGAAATATGTTTGGAAAGGCAAATAAACAATACTTTCAGCATGCAAACATTGACAATATGAGCATTAACTCCTGAACATGGCCTTTCTGCACCTTCATAGCTGCTGCTGCTGGAAGGAAAATCAGATGAATAGCACATGACATGAATGCACGGTGTGAATTCATGAACATGAACACTGATTGCATATAACAGTAACCTGGAGGAAGAAAATTATGTCCCTTTTTTGCCCTTGTAAAGTTATAGACATAAGATCAGTTCATCTCACTTTAAAGGACAGAGTAGGACGCAAATACAATGGGCTCCTGTTATCCAAATAATTCCCCACATCTAACTTACACTTAATTTTTATTTTTTAGTGCCAAATTTATCCTGACAGCATATTTCAAAAGCATGCATTCTTTGCAGTTTTTCCACGTGAAAGGTGTACTATTAATAGGGTCTGGAGTCAAGTGTCATCATGGTTTTAAAATATATAGGGAGTCCTCTTAAGGTAACAAAACAAAGTTCAAGTGGCTTCAGAACTTTTCTGAAATATATGTCCATGTTTGCTACATCCCCTATAGGAAATGCAATTTCTTATATTTTTATGACTTGTGCTATACTTTGCTTTACCCGTGACAATGCTGATAATGCTGGTGCTAACTATTAGACTTTTTTTTTAAATGACATGACTATTATGTTTCAATCAAAATGAAGATTAATCACCAGAAGGAGTAACCAGTTAACTTTATTTTAAATAGTATTTGATTATGTTGTAATCAATTTGGTTCTGATACACCTAGAAAAGCACATGATTTTACCCCTAATTTTATATTCCCCAATTGTCTGTTTATATTAAAGTGAATGATGGATTTAGAATTTAATTATAATAAATTTCATAAGACAGTATACGCATGCTGTTCATACAGAGAGAGCATTGAGAGGTGAATCTGTCCTGCAGATACCATTAATTGTAAGAGAAAGATTTTCTTGTTGGATTGTTTAATGCAGTAAACTCTTTTCTTCCTAATAACAGTTATCCCAAAAGGAAAAAGGGAAGAAAGGAAGGGGAAGGGGAAGGGGAAGGGCAAGGGCAAGGGGAAAGGGAAGGGCAAGGGCAAGGGCAAGGGCAAGGGCAAGGGCAAGGGCAAGGCAAGGGCAAGGCAAGGGCAGGCAAGGCAAGGCAAGTTAAGGCAAGGCAAGGCAAGGCAAGGCAAGGCAAGGCAAGGGCAATCAAACAAAATGTACTAATATTTTGGAAAGCTCCCCCTTTGTTTTAATCTCTAAAAATTTATCCTACCAAGTGACATCCAAGTCTGGATATCTCACTCTTAGAAATGGACTTTCAGCTAACTAAGCGTGCATTACTTGGAAAGGGCTTTAGATAGAACATTACACATGATCTGACAGGTATTTCCTAGTTGAATGGTTCAGCTTGAAACAACTACTTCTTCATGCTGTACTGATGATCCTCCTGCCTGACATTCCTAGTTTGGTCAATCCTGTAACCTGGGAAGACTGATGAACAGCTCTCTGTTTAGGTACACACTTGACAAAATAAAAACCCTTCTTGATCCTGTATCTTCATCACTATGTGAGCAGCACAGATATATTTGCTAGGTGTAGTGTCTGCATATGTGTAATGTATACATTTATATATATTTATATGATGTGTGTATTATATACATGATACATATATAAAACCCTAATATACAGGGCTATGAAAGTGAGATTAAATCAGACAAGAAACAGATGATGTTCATCAGGTTTTCTAGTTTAGGATAAAGACTCTAGGCAAGATTTGTAACTTCTACATAAATATCCATAAGCACTGAATATTTTAATGATCAGATAGAATTCCATGAAGGTGTTGCAACCAGAACCATCTTATTAGAAAAAAAAACTACACCATACACATGCTATTGTAATAAATAAAAAAGGTAATAAATAAGAAATTGCTATCTGTCAACCTTACATAATTAATACAGAAAATCCTTACAAGGAAGTTGTACAAAATCTTCTTAGTGTCTACCTCTTTTCTAGTGTTGTGCTCCTCTGTGTCCTGTAAGGACTTTTCAGTGCAGGAGAAACAAATGCACCAGTAATGGGTGCTGGTAATTAATAGTAGCTACCCTGTTTAAATAGTTCTAATCTTGTAACCTACTCAAATCATGAGGTATATTTAGGATTAGATACACAAACTACAGTAACTAGGGGTGCCATATGCTGCAGGTTTACCCAATCTTATTTGCTTTTTGGTCACAGTAAGAGCAAAAGACTTGAAAAGTTATTTTTCACTTGTACAAGGATGAAGTATTTTCTATGGAATTAATCAGAATTTTTTTTTCTACATTGTGAAAACACATACCAGATTAGAATTTAAAAGGACAAATACAGATCTAAAAATGGAGGAAATGTTAAATATTAAGAAATATATATTTGTTCTAAAAACACAGCAATAGACTAAAATGGTTTGGGTCTTTTTGGGGCTCTTTTTTAATGAATATAGAAAGCAAAGAACAAAGATTTGTAATGATGAGAGACTCTTTTAAACCACTGTACCAGAGGTAGGAAATGAGATATTTTTGGCAACAGAAAAAGTGAGACCCAGTGATAAAGGGAAACGTTAATTATCCAATACCTGTTAGAAAGGAACAAAGACACAACTTCTAACAGAAGTTAGAGACTACACTGGGGAGAATGTGAAATGGGAGGTAGTTTAGGAAACAACTGTCTCCAGCCTGAATTGCAGCTGACAGGAGGTAGCTGAGGATTAGAAGGTGTAAGCCACTAGTGATGGTCATAGGAGGTTTAGGTTCAAAATTGTAAACAAAAAGAAAGAAAGAAAAGCCCTGAAATGACAAGTTTATTTTGGGGGGTTGTTAAGTGGGTTTTTTTGAAGCTTCCATCCATTTTCGGATCAGATGAATGACATAGCAAGGTTTGACTTACCATGGAAAAGTACCCTTCTAAACAACCCACAATTATTGAGAATAAATAGAATTTACTAGAAATGGAGAGACAGTAGAAAACTCTACCAAAAAAAAAACAATATAGCTAAATCAGATGTTTTGTTAGGCTGGGAGAGGAGGGGAAGAAAGGATGAGATTTCAAGAGTGATATCATTTTCATTGCCATATTATCCTCTTCTTTGTGACCAAAGAGCAAGTGTTAATTCTAATACTGAATTGCAAAACAAAATATTATGCTAAAAGGTATTTAAATATATTTGATACAATTAGGTGGACCAGGACAAGGGGGAAGGAAAGGAACAAAACCTTGAGCACTTAATAAAATAACCAAGTAGTATCTGAATCACATGTCATTACCATTGTGATCTTGTAGAAGAGAGGAGTCTCAGGGGATTGAAGAAGGGCAAGCCATTTCATTCCACTAGGAAAGGGAGGACTTGAGAAACCACTGACCAGTCACAGTACTTTCAGTGTGTGGAAACATACTGGGAGAAGTTATTAAACAGCCAATTTATAAACACTCTACGGGAAAAAAAAAAGGTGATGAAAAACAGCCACCACAGCTCTCTCAAGAGAAAATCATGTCAAAACAATCTAATTTCCTCCTTTGACACAGTAACTTTCAGTATAATGGATAAGAAGGAAGTAGAAGATGAGGTCGCTTTACTTTAATAAAGCTTTTTACGCAGTGCCACATGAGACCTCGTAGGCAAGCCAGAAAAATACAGCCCTGTAGGCCCAGCCTGAACAAAAGATTTAAACAATATTGAGGATGTGTAATACATGCTAACATCAGGGATGAAATTACTGCGCAACACAGTATAAAAGTAAAAATTAGGCCTCAGCCTTTCTGAGCTCAACCACTAAACCTTTTTCTGTTTATATCCTCTGATTTCAGCAAAGGTGTTTGTTTATTGCAGGTTTTGAACTTAGGCTGAACTGACGCTGTGGTTAGAAAATGCATTTTAGTTGTAATAGTAAGGAAGCTGAGATGAATTTTTTGAAGTATCATAAAAAATAATACCTAAATTTTTTGTATTAACTGTTAAGCAAAATTACTCTTTCACAACCTCAGCTAGGATTAGCAACAGAATCCACCCAGACTAAGGTAAAATCCAGTCTGAATTTGCCATGTCATTGATGGGATCATAAAGGTCACAATCTGAAGGGCCCAATGTGCTGTGGTAACAGGCAACTGTGATCACCCCATTGGCCAACCATGTAATGTAACTTCAGAATAATAATCCAAAAGGGAAGATTCCTCCATTGACACATGTAATATGCAGATCCTTCTGAATATCAAAACCTGTAGAACACCAGCTCCCACCAGCCAATTTAATGTCTTATGACTTTAAAGGCTTTATAATTATTTTATGGCAGGAGAATAGTTGATGCAAGTAGTGATCTAACGTATGCTGCAACAGCCCTCTGGTTTATAGTGCAAATTATTATTACAGCAACTGATAATAACCATTTTGATCAACAATCATACAGGGGAGACCTTAACAAGCCATAACCTATTCCAAAAAACAGGCCAACAAATGTATCTAATATGTTGATAGTTACAGTTACGTAAGTCAAATGTAATTAATTTAACAAGAAGAAGGCAAAGACACTAGTGTTCTCCTGAACAGGCTAATCACCAGAGTTTGGTGTCATGATTAAAAGACAGTCAGCCAGAAGAAAGAGGGAGAAAACAGAATCAGAACATGTGAAGAATTACAAATATCAGACATGGTAGAATGTGATATTCTATCCTTATCAATGAAATTCTGAAACCTAAAACTTCACACAAGTAAGATGCTGGTTTTCCTGATATCTAACAAAATTGCAGTTCTGCCCAACCTTCTGACTTTTTTATTATTTGTAATTATTTATTTTGTTACATATTGGTTTTCTACTTTGAAATAGAGGTGTGTTGCTAACACAAAGCCTAAGTATTCGAAAGGAAAATACCCTCATTAAAATTTTATTAGGAAAAGAGAACCCTTAACCATCCAAATGGTATGTGTGCCTATATATACATATAATCTACCTAAACAGCCTGGATGCAGGACTTGAAGGGATACTAAGTAAGTTTGCAGATGATACAAAATTGGGAGGACCCACTGACTCCCTCGAAGGCAAGGAGGCTCTGCAGAGAGACCTCAACAAATTAGAGACATGGGCAATCACCAGCCATATGAAGTCTAACAAGGGAAAGTGCCAGATTCTGTACCTGAGATGGGGCAACCCTGGGTGCACAGACAGACTGGGAAATGAGATGCTGGAGAGCAGTGCCATGGAAAGGGACGTGGGGCTCCTGGTCAATGGCAAGTTGAACATGAGTCAGCAGTGCCCTGGCAGCCAGGAGGGCCAACCCTGTCCTGGGGGGCATCAGGCACAGCATCGCCAGCTGGGCAAGGGAGGGATTGTCCTGCTCTGCTCTGCACTGGGGCGGCCTCACCTCAAGTGCTGGGGGCAGTTTTGGATGCCACAATATAGAAGAGACAATAATTAAGATATTAGAGAGTGTCTAAAGGAGATCAGTGGAGATGGTGAAGGGCCTTGAGGGGAAGGTGTATGAGGAGTGGCTGAGGTCACTTGGTCTCTTCAGCCTGGAGAAGAGGAGACTGAGGGGAGACCTCACCACAGTCTACAATTTTCTTATGCGGGGAAGAGGAGGGGCAGGCACAGATCTCTTCTTTGTGGTGACCAATGACAGGACCAGAGGCAACGGCCTGAGGTTGTGTCGGGGAGGTTTAGGTTGGATTTTAGAAAAAGGTTTTTCTCCCAGAGAGTGCTTAGGCACTGGAACAGGCTTCCCAGGGAAGTGGCCACAGCACTAAGTCTAGTAGAGTTCAAGACTCAAGCATTTCAAGAATGGTCTCGAGCACATGGTGTGATTCTTGGGGTGTCTTGTGCAGGGCTAGGAGTTGGACTTTGATAATCCTAGTGAGTCCCTTCCAACTCAGAATATTCTGTTATTCTGTGATTCTGTGATATGTGTATGTACATGTACACGTGTACAAATAAATGTTATATAAATATATGCATATGTGCACAGACTTATGCACATATATACATGCATGAATCTCACAATCCTAAATTTTAGACAAATGTGAGTAACTTGGGTTACCAAAGAAAGAACAGCACTGGAATCAAGTCTTGAAATATAACAGTACTGTGGTTAACAGCACTGCTATTAAAAGCAAGTTTTGAAGTTAAATTCAGTGGATAACCTTTTGTTAGAAGATGTACTTGACTGGCTGTTAGAGTTTATAGAACTTCACAAGGTACAAGGCAAGGTACTGGAGCCGGTAAGGAAGGGAAATGTCAGAGGGTATCAGTTTATCACACGCATACAATAAACCTGTAAAAGGCATGAAAAAAAGATATAGGATAAGGGTTATGCCTTTACAAGCACTGAAGATAAAATAGAGTAGAACCACTCATGATGTCCAGTCCCTTGAAGAAAGCACAGCCACTCAACATCTATCTGTTCCCTAAAATCATGCTGCTCTCCAGTATTTTTCAGTGCAATAAAAGATGTTCAACAGCCTAGATAAAAACCACTGTAAGATGAGTGCACAACAGGTCATATTCAGCTAACACATATTTGAAATTCACTCAGGCTATGTGAACATCTGATGTGAGATCCTTGCAAAGGCTTGGGATGGGCCCAGTTCAAATCTCTGTTTTCATGAATGATTCAGACAACAGAGCGTGAAATGCTCTTTGACATCTTGCAGATATCACCAAACAAGGAAAAGAGTAAACACTTCCAAAGATAGATCTGAATCAACTTGTCAAAATCACTCTTGACTCCAATTTAGTAAGATCAAGTTAACAAAAAAGAAAAGCAATATAAAGCAGGAGGTAAAATAAGATTTAGAGACACAAAAATAGAAAATATCTGTCTATAGATTTAAAAGACTGTAAATCACGTCATTGATACAATATTATAATAAAGGAAAGAAAAATAAAAAGTCAAATGTAAAGCTCAGTTACAGGATGTATTTTACTTTAAAAGTAATGAAATTATTCCCCTCTGGTCAGCTTTGTTAACGTCACATTCTCTTTAGTGTATATATATATATATACTATAAATAGATATATATTTCTATAAATAGAAAGTGCTGTGAGATACAAAAGGTAACTGGTTTTGTTTGTTTTTCTTAAAAAAAAAAAATAGAAGAATGAAGGTGTACATATCTTCCAAAATGCTTAGATGATTGTAGCAAAACTGCTCTGAGTCAATTAGAGCTTTGAAGTATAACTGTCTAGGTTTTTCCTTAGTCCAATTTCCCAATAGTGAGCCAACAGTGAAGAGAACATGCTCCATTGACTGTTAGAAAGAAATAGTACTGACTGGTCCTCAGCATATCACAAGAAAATGAAATGAATTTTGCAGAGTCTGCAACAAGAAAGACAGAAGTATTAGGAAGCTAATACTGGAAGAGACAGGCAGCAGAAAAGACTTGAATCGGAAACATTTAGACACATGGAAGCAGTATATTGTTTTCCTCTTCTCCAGTTCTACATGTCTATGGTTTTAAGAGGCTAAAACTAAGTAGCAGGCCTGCTTTTCATCATAATTTAATAATATTCAAAACAACCAGAAGAATACAATTGACAGATTTCCAATGCTTTATATTTTTTGAGCCAGTGATTCTGTGGTTAAGGTGCTGTAAGAGCCTGATAATAAGAGAAAGGCTTCAAAAAGTGCTTCGTCATTATGTCTGCTTATTATAATCACTCTTGAACACCTGAAAACTACATTCGGTATGGACCATGAGTAGGCTGCCTTTAGGCCCATAGAAAGGAAGGCAAACCTGGTGCAAAATGTGGAGGGGAAAGTGAGGGGCAGAATCCCTGACCTTCACCTTCCTCCCTTCCACCACCATCATCACCTGCTGCGAGATACCGAGGCCTCCGGGAACCAATACATGGGGAGAACCACCCCGACCCTGCACCCCTGGACTGAAGTAATGAGTGAGTTGTGGAACTCCTACCCCTACACCTGCGTTCTGTAGTGAGAGCACTGTGAGTGGACCGAGGTTTGGCTGCAGAGATCAGGCACTGTGCCTGCATTCTGGAGGACAGGTCACTGCATTCCAACTAAACTGCTCCCAAGAACGTAGAAGGCAGGTAAGACACTTTCAGGGAAAAAAAAAGGCAAAAACTGCTTCGTTCCCCCCACCCCGTCTCAGCAGCAACAAAGGCAGCACAGTGTGGTGGTGACCTATCCTATGCTTTTTAAAGTAACCTTAGCTTTTTCTAACTTTTTTCTACTTCTCTCTTTCTTTCTCTTTTCCTCTTTTATTAATAAATAAAAATAGATCAATTTTTTGACATCCACATTTAGTCTCATTTGGTTTTTATATCTTTTTTTTTGGGAATATTTCAAACCTTCAAAGTTCTTTCCGTTTTATTTACAGAGAGTTAGTTCTCTTTACACCTCTGTGATTAAACCGGTTGGTAACAGATGCCATGTACTTTAACTGTATTCAAAATACTTCCTGTGTAGAACAAGCTTGTGTCAATAGGTTTAAGTAAAAAAGGCCATAATTCTCTTCATGCATTGTCATTTTGCATACACCTGTGCTTGTCTGAAGGACTGTGCATGAAGTAAACATGTTCCACAGAGACCTGTTAATTCTGGCATGAGGGAAGTTTCAATGGGAATGCACAGGATTTTAAGTACCAGAAGAAATAGTAGAGCAAAAATTGTCACCTATTTAGAAACAGGATGTGACTGACCACAAAAAGCTGGTGAGCACTGAAGCAGATGTGTTTGCAACAAGACTACAGTACAGATGACTTTTCAGCAGAAGATCTACACTATTACAGAAGATGGAAGGAAATCTTGCAAGTGTTATTCCTCTTCTTGTCATTTCAACCAAAAAAAAGCCTTTAGCCACAAGGAATGGAAAAAAAGGCAATGGGCACCAACCTTGCCTAGAGATTTATAGGGCGTGAAGTGGGGAATAGAAGACCTTGGGGATGAAATATCAGGCCTTACAAAGTGTTGACTCATAAGAAATAGAAAATATTTTAGCCAAAAATTAGTTCATTGTCACCAGTCAAGAAGAAATTAACAGATGACTCAAGAGCTGTCAAATTTACCTTCTGCCTCATGACAAGTAATGGTAAGCTAACTGATTGAATATACACCTCTTGGTACTACTATGAAAGAATGAATAAGTAAAACGCATGAGGGAATGGGTGGGAATGCCTGAAAACATTTTTCTTTAAAACAAAATATCTGTTCTGAAAGTTCTTGCTTTGAGTTGAGTTTTCTTGCATTTAATTCTTACACAACTTCTGGAACTCTAATTCAGGATAAAGTCAGAATTAGTCACAGAATCATGAATAATAACCTGCATTGGAAGGGACCATCTAGTTCCAAACATCCTGAGCTGGATGCAGGACTTGAGGTGGGGTCTCACCAGAGCAGAGGGGCAGAATCCCCTCCCTCGTCCTGCTGGCCACGCTGCTTTGGATGCAGCCCAGGACACATTTGGCTTTCTGGGCTGCAAATGCACATTGCTGGGTCATGTCCAGCCACTCATCCACCAGCACCCCCATGTTCTTCTTGGCAGAGCTGCTCTTGATCTCTTCGTCCCCAGCCTGTGTTGATACTGGGGGTTGTCTTGACCCAGGTGCAGTGCCTTGCACTTAAACTTATTCAATTTTATGAGGTCTCTATGGGCACATTTTTCAAGCTCACCCTGGTCCCTCTGGATGGCAGGAATATCAATCGCACCACTCAGCTTGGTGTCATCTGCAAATTTGCTGAGAGTGCACTCGATCCCTTTGTCTATGTTGTTGGTGAAGATGTTAATCAATACTGGTCTTAACACAGATCCCTGAGGAACACCACTTGTCACAGGTCTCCTTCTGGATATAGAGCCATTGACCACTACCTTCTAGATGTAACCATCCAATCAATTCCTTATCCACCAAACAGTCCACCCATCAAATCCATCTCTTTCCAATTTAGAGAGAAGGATGTCGTGGTGACCATGCCAAAGGCCTTACAGAAGTCTACATAGATGAAATCTCCATCATAGGAGGCCACTAAGTTGGTCAGTCAAGACTTGCCTTTGTTGAAGCCATGCTGGCTGTCTTGAATCACCTCCTTGTCCTCCACATGCCTTAGAATAGCATCTGTTCCATTATCTTCCCAGGCACAGAAGTGAACCTGACAGGTTGGTAGTTCCTTTCCTTCTACCCTTTTTAAAGATGGGTGCAATGTTTCCCTTTTTCCAGTCACCTGGGACTTTACCTGACTGCCACAACTTTTCAAAAACCATGGACAGTAGCTTGACATCTACATCAGCCAGTTCCTTCAGGACCCTGGGATGCATTTCATTTAGGTCCTATGGAGGTATGTACAGGTAACTGGTGGTCACAAACCTGATACTCACTTACTGCTCCCCTGTCCTTGTCTCATGTCCACTCACTCAAAAGGTATGGAAAGGGAGACTTCCATTGAAGACTGGAAGCAAAAAAGTTGTAGAGTATCTCAGCCTTCTCATCTGTAGTTACTAGTTTGGCAGCCTTGTTTATTGTGGGGGTACATTTTCTACCTGCAATACCTGTAGAAGCCCTCGTTGTTAACCTTTTTATCCCTTGCTATGTTCAGATCTAGTGTAGTTTTTCTATTCCTTTCCTCATCTACAAAACTGGACTGCATCCATATACTCTTCCCAGAGTACCTGTCCTTTCTTTCACTACCTGTGCATTTGCTTCTTGCTCTTTAGTTTGACCAGCAGATGCCAACTCAGACATGCTGGTCTCTTGCCTTCCTTGCCTGATTTCTTACTCCTGGGGATCATAGCTCTTGCACTCTATGGACAACTTCCTTAAAAATCTGCCAGCTCTGTTCAGTTCCTTTGCCCCTGAGGGAAGCTTCCCCAGTTGTCCTATTGATGATCTCTTTGAAAAGCTGGAATTTTGCTTTTCTGTAGTTCAGTGGCCTGACTTTACTCTTCATCTGACCCATATCCCTGATGACTGTGAACTCCACCAGCACATGATCACTGCAGCCCAGGCTGCCTCCAGTCTTAACCATGAGGTCCAGTATCACCTCCCCTCTGGTAGGTCTGTCTATTTATTACCTGGCTTAGGAAGCTATCCTACATGCATTCCAGGAGTCTCCTGGATTACCTACAGCTCATCGTGCTACTGTCCCAGCAGATGTCAAGGTTGAAATCGTAGGTTGGAAGGAAGCACAAGATAGTCATATAACTATAGTTTTCTGCTTATGCTTGAGTGAACAGATTTTAATTCACAAATTAATTAAAATTAATTTGGGTGGGGGTTTTTTTGGGTTTTTGTTTTTTTTTTTGCTTATATTAGGTTCAGGTTTTTTGCTAGCTACAGAATGTATTTTTTCTTTAATTTGTGAGTGTATTCTAGAGGCCTTTATAGCTGTGTGGAAACATTGCTAGAGAAACTTAGTTGTTGGGTAATAGTCCAGAAATAGCATAATAATTTCATAAATAAAATTTGCTGCCACTTCACATAATTTTTGAGAAATTACCATTTTCCTCCCAAATAAATATTATTTACTAAGTTTAAGTTATCCAACATGTGAAATTAAATTATTTCAGTAAAATGAACTTTGTAATATTATCTTGTTAAGCAGCAGGAATTTAATTTCCTTTAAATGAGACAGTAATTTTAATTGCTCTCTTTTTTTGTTTGTTTCGACATTAATTAGTGTTTTTACAATGTATAAAATACTATAGGTGTTATGCATAAATTCCATGTCAGAAGTCATGTCCTCTCTAAGTCTCACAATTGCCCACAGGAATTTGAAAAAAAAAATATTTCCTTTTGCAAACAATGCTTAAGTAATTTTATACAATGTATAGCTGGCCCTTCATATTCAATGAGTTCCCTAACTTTAGCTAACCAATCAGTAAGTCTGCCTTGGTAAATATATTTTTCCTCTTCAAAACTCTGACTTAGAGGAGCCAATAATAACTCTGCTCAGTATCGAAAAACTCATTGCAAATTACTTTGGAGTGCTGAAGTTTTCTCTTGAATCGGGTCTTAGCATTCTGCATAATGTGATGAATACTGATCCTCAGTGTGCAGCCTAGACAGCAATTTTTTCTGTGTGTGATAATATTTCTCTTGGACAATGAGGTGAGATGATTAAAATGAGTTCTAGTGGCTAAGAGGAGCATGAAAGGCAAGACTATAAAGTCAGTACTGCCATTTTGTTTGCAGGCCATGCCCCTAAGTCAATTGGAATATGTGTGAAATAAAGCCATTAAACACAATTTATATTCAGTGGAGTAAATCTGTGGAAATATAATGTGTGGCTTCAAGCTTTGCCTTTATCATCTCCTAAAATAGGCTTTGCTAAGTAACATTGAAAATTACTCTACTTTTTTTTGGTTCCAGTTTGAGTTGGATAAAAGCAAGTCCTTTTTCACATTCCCTCTGACAGCATGCAATCTACTGCCTGGCTGAAACTCTTATCTGCATTTACTCAGTATTTATATTTTATTTCAAAAGCCCCATGACTTTGTTTTAGTCCTCCATGAGGGCAATAACAAGCATCCCTCTCTCTGCAACAGTTTAACAGGTAACAGTCTCCTAGGTGTGTATGTACTTCATTTTGCTTAGGACATATGGCAAATTTAGGCCAATTTAAGGTCTTAATTCCCTATGTGAGGAGATACATAATCTATTTAAAACAGGGATAAAAGTGTCCTAAGATAGGGCTGCAAAATTCTTTACAAGATGTAGTAAAATTCTTAACAAATTGTTTCTTAGTAAGAGCATTGAGATTTTTAGTAAATGGAAAGAGAAATTGCAAAGTATGGAAAACCACACAATTTTAATATTCTGTAAAACTAAAAGCAATTTGGAACTCTGCATAAATTCTTTAAGGTGATATAAAAAATCCTATTGCCACTTATCTTCCTAAAATACAACGAATTTTATATGCATAAAAATGAAGAGTCCTGGGAATTTTAAGAATGTATGTTAAGGAGGTATTTTTAAAACTGTCACTTAACTAAGACAAATATAGTTGTCTTTATATACATAACTAGTGTTATATCAAAATCCGAGTTCTTTAAATCTGACAGAAACACCAAAGTCTCTTAACTTACACAATATTTTTTTTCTATGGTTGCAATTACCCCATTTCAATATTTTTGTTTTGTGAATTTATAATAAAGAAGGGATCAGGATTGTTTGGAGAGATGAACTATAGCAGTATATGAATGTATTTTTATTTGTGCCAATATATTTGTGTGCCAGCTACACTTGGAACAGAGGGAGAGGTCCAAAAGAACAACTCAGTTATGCAAAAAAATAGTGACAATGAGACCAGATACTTGGAATCTATCAACACATGTCACTTATCAGAAAGTCAGTACATTTTTTCATATATGTGTTGATCTCTGCTCTTGGTGAGCCACTGCTAAAGCCTGTCTTTCCTGTATTTTTCTCTTAAGCCCTTTTCCCCTGTTGCATTATAGTGAAGATGAAGCTGTATTCCTTTGAAAAGTTCAGGATACCTTCTAAATATATGCTTGTCAACTCGATTAACAGTTGTGTAATCCCCATCTATTATGGTCTGTGCTTGACAGTGTTTCTCTGTTCTCTCTGTCTTGCAAAATGCAAATCTATCTACTTGATGGATTTAAATAAGTACCACAAATGGGAAAAATGCTTTTTTTTTTTTTTTTTAGTTTTGAGATACTTGCTGATTTTAAAAAGCGTGTCATTAAATATAGTTGTCTTTGTATAAAAATAGGGTATGCAGAGAGAACAGTTTATTTTATTTAATTTGTATTTCATCAAGTTACCCGTGCTCTCTACATGTATAGGAGAACAAAATTACACTGAATTTCTATTCCTTATGGTCACATACACAGAGTTATTTGCCTATGCAATACAGCAATGACACACCAGTCCCACAAAACAAACCGATGAGACTGCTAACAGTTCACACTCTCTCTGTGTTTGCTGCCTGTAAAAGTATGCCTACTCTCTTTTTGCAAGGTCTGTAGGCTTTTCTGTTTCTGAAGATAATCAGTCAAGAACATTTAAAACTAAAAAAATAAAAAAAAAATAAATAAAAAAAGGTGCATTAGGAAAAAAGTTCTCAACTGTTAGTCTCAAACTCTCAGTACCATTACAATATTCCAGTTTTAACAGTTTGGAAACCACTCATTCTTTATCCATAGACTAACATAAAAGCTGTGATTTTATGACATTACTATACATTTCACATTTTTTCTTTTTTTTTATTTCATAGAATCATTAACTACAGAATAACTTAGTTTGGAAGAAACTTCTGGAGGTCATCTTGTCCAAACTTGCTCAAAATGAGCCGATTTACACCATGTATATTAAGGTTTTATCCTGTCGAATTTTGAATATATTCACAGACGAACATTCTGCAAGCTCTCTGGGAAGCCAACTTAACCACCCTCATAATGAAAATAGATTTCCTTTTATATATTCAGACTTCCCTGTCTTGTAAACTGTGTCCACTGCCTCTCATTCTAGGAGAGCCTGGCTCTGTTCTCTCTGTATGCTTCCACTAGCTTGTTAAAAGGTATTTATGAGACCTTCCTCTTAGCCTCTCTTGTTAAGACCAAACTCATCTGTTAGCCCCTCTTCATATGTCATATGTCAAGTGCTCTAATTGCCTTGGTAAACCTTTGCTGGATCTGCTCCAGCACAATGTCTTTCTCGTGGTAATGAGACCAAGACGGGGTACAGTGCTCCAGATGTAGTGCCACAAATGCCAAAGGGAGGCAAAGAATCAATCACTTCTCTGGACCTGCTTGCAACACTCCTCCTAACCCAGCCCAGGGTGCTGCTGCCCTTCTTTGATGCAAGGGCACACTGGTGGCTCAAATTGAATTTGATTCCTGCCAGGACCCTCATCTCTCTTCTACCAAACTGCTTTCTGCTCACTTGATGTCCAGCCAGTGCTGGGGTTTTTTGGTTATTATGTTCATGGTGCAGGACCCAGTGTTTACCATTTTAATACTTTATCAAATTTCTGTCATATCATGTCTTCTGTTTAAGCCCCTTACAGCAATCCAACCCTCCAGACCCTTTTTTCCAATTTGGCATCATCCACAATCCTGTAGAGGGGGTGTTCCACCTAGTCAGCCAGTATTTTTTTCCCAATTCATTCTCAAATGCATGCTAAATTCGTGACCATTTCTTTGATCAAACCCCCTTTACATTATGTCTCCAGTCCTTTCGTGAAGCTTTCTCAAGACAGTTGTCAGTCACTGCAGAGGCTGCCACTGCATTGAGCTGCCATCAGGAGCTCAGCTCCATTTCCTCACAAGGGCAGCAAGTGCTACTTCAGCTCATCTAATGTGTCTTGTCTGGCTCTGTCTACTGTTGCAGGATGATGTGAACCTCTCTTGTGACCTGCATCTGTATCATACCTATCCTGGGGGAGATGTCTAAGATGAACTGAAATCTCAGCAGACGGTAATATTTAAAAAGACAAATTGGGCCCAGGAATGTCAGGAACAGAGGAGTTTAGATGGGCAATCCAACCTGTCAAAACTTAAATTTACTTGTCTTAACCTCTAACTGAATGACACATGGTCTTCAGCATTATTTTTAGAACTATAATGGAGCTATAGATTTTTAAACTTTTCTTTCAAATGCTTTGAATAAGGTTGCACAAGTTACAACAAAATGGCATTGAAACAGCAATTAAATTAATACATTTAAGAATTGATTACCCATAAATATAAACCATTTTACCTCATGTAAAAAAATAAAAAAAGATGTAAAAGATGTAAAAGATTATTAAGCACTTAATTTCACCTAATAATTTACTCCTTATCTTCCAGAAAATGCATTAACAAAGTTAAAACTGATTTTAGCTGTTCTGCTTGATTAGCAGAAAAGTCCTGCTCCTTTTGAGTGAAACTAGGTTGGCGTTATTGCAATAGACAAATACGTGTCCCAGGCAGATTGCTGAGGGTAAGAAAACACCCTCATTAACAGGCAGTCCTGTCTGTGCTGCTGCCATTGCAAACAGCCTTGCACCAATTTTTTGACAGAAGTTTGGATTTCCCCAGAATAGCAACATGCTACTAGTACATTGAGCATAACAACATCTCCTTGGAATTGGTGTGAATACAATGGGTCTTGAATCTCAGTCCTGCAGACTATTGTTGGTATAGCCCTAATGAATACCTCTTCCAGGGAAAATGAAAGCCTTGTCCTTTTGGAGGGCACAAAGGAGAAAGATTTATCAATTGTCATTCTCCTCCAAAAATTCATATTTCTTTCATATGCTTTTCTTCTTCTGACTGCAAAATTCAATTTTGTCTGGTCTTCTGAGAGCATAGGACCAATTTTGACTATGGTGGCCAGAAATTAAAGATCTAAATTCTTTAAAGTACATTGGTTTAATCACCCTAATAAAACCAAATGGTTCCCAAACCTTGAGAGGAGCCCTAGGGTAGGTAAAGTAGGAATCCAGGCATAACACATATCCACAGTCCTGCTGCAAACAGTAGATAATACTTTTGCTGCTGCTGACAATTTCAAGTAATAGATTAGCTCCAAGTAGTTCTGACTTCCCATTCTTAGCTTTCTTTCTGCCTTCATTAATTATTTCCCCAGAAACTTTTCAGACTGCTTACTAGAAGCTGACTGCTACAGCTGTCATGTAACTTTTCCTGATATAGGATGGAACACTCCATAGCTTCTAAAAGCCATGAAAAAGGTGCTCATTTAGGACTGAGGAAGTGGAGGAAAGAGAGAGAAACAGTTGAAAAGTGGGCTGAATATGCTGCTCATTCTGTCATTTCCCTATGGGCTAAATCTGGAGAGTAATTTTGACTCTGTAGTTCCATTTTTAAATAGAAACTTTTCCCACTGGAGTAGATGAGAATATCTTTAAAATGTCTGGATGCCTGTTTTTATGAAAAGACTCATTAGATTACCTTATACAATGTAAAGTTTATGAAGAGAGTCCGTTAAGGCTTGTGGAGGTGTAAGTGAGGATCCTTTAAGCATGCTGACAATGAGAACGTGACTCATCTGTGTGGGAGGATTAGAAGAGAATGGACTATGGTACAACCTTTATTTTTCTTCTGGTGAAAATAATGCCTTCTTTGAAGGTAGTTCAGTATTTCTTTCCTTTCAAAAAGTAAGTATTTTTCTTTTGTTCAGTTTCCTTGACAGTAAGCAAAAGTAAATATTGTCTCTTTGACACAGAGATATTTGAAGAACTCTATTTTTTTTTCCACCAGAGAAGTGAAAAAAAAAATAAATAAATTGTTAGCGTATGCACATTTGTGATGGACAGCTGTGACAATATTTTAAGGAAAATTGTAGGGAAGGTCTGTAAAATCTTTCAGTGATTCATATTTTCTTCCTCTCCCAAGTAGTTATTTTCACAAGGATTTTGACATTATAGCAAAAATCACTGCTAACACAAAGGCCCAGAAACAGTCCCATTTCTTAACAAGAACCTCATGCGGTCTTTTCATACACAGCCAATTAACCGGAGCAAGAACAGTTGAAACTTCCAATAGCGAAAAACTCCTCCACTAGGAAGAGCCCAAGATGGACCACAATGAGGTCTCCCCTCGGTCTCCTCCAGGCTGAACGGACCAAGTGCCCTCAGCTGCTCCTCATACAGCTTCCCCTCCAGACCCTTCACCATCTTTGTTGCCCTCCTTTGGATGCCCTCTGATAGTTTAATGTCTTTTTTTATGTTGTGTCACCCAAAACCACACACAATATTCAAGGTGAGGCTGCCCCAGTGCAGAGCAGAGCAGGACAATCCCCTCCCTTGCCCAGCTGGCGATGCTGTGCCTGATGCCTCCCAGGACAGGGTTGGCCCTCCTGGCTGCCAGGGCAGTGCTGACTCATACTTAACTTGAGATTGATCAGGACCCCCAGGTCCCTTTCTTCAGCACTGCTCTCCAGAATCTCATTCCTTAGCTTATACACGTACCCAGGCTTGCCCTGTTCTGGGGCAGAATCCAGGACTTGTCCTTATTAAATTTCGAACAATTGGTGATCACCCATCTCTCTAATTTGTCCTAATGATGAATGTGCTAAAAGTTTATTTTGTATTAATGAAAGTGTTTTAGTTTCAGAGGGCAAACATTCCTAAGAAACACAAACCTATGGGGTTTTTTTAAATACTGCAAGGCGCGCATCTGATTGTGGCAAGATCTAAAGAATTTAAGTTAGATATATTATATAAATATGAAATTCATGTTTGTCCTGAAATTGTGGTATAGGTAGAAATCATGCTCATGTACACTCAGTCAGCAATTCCCTGGATGATCAGAGAAGCCTCTGGCCAGTTTCTGCTGAGCTGATCTCATTGACTAATTTGAGATAAGGTTATTTACTCACCTGCACTACAGACCATTTCACTAATTACTGCAAGACCTAGGAAATAGCTGCAAGAGGTAGAAAATTCAAAGAATCCAGGTGATTTTCTCTGTTGTGCACTTGGCCAGTTCACAGTGACTATCTATGTGCTTGCATGTATTGACTAACACCTGGAATGAAGAATCTGGTTGCTCCAGAGACTCTCTGAGGCAGTTCTTATTGCAGAATAAATTTTAGATTGATAAAGTCATTGTAAATAAACATTAGAAATTACTCCTGCAGATGCAGAGATGGTCACCTAGTATGGTCTTTTGAACATACTTAAGGCATGAGGTGCTTTGTACACAGTTTATCAATAGCAACAGAACATACATGGCCCCATAGGACCATGGGACACAAAACTGAATGTAAGAATTCAGAAAAGACGTGGTTTGGGAAGGCTTTCCTGATACAGCTCGCTGAAGACCTCGCTGCAAATTTCCTTACAATGGAAACTTCTGCCACCACCCAGACAGGAACTGATCATGTATCAAGATCTGGGAGATCTGATTCCCCATATAAGCCTTGTCTTGTTTAAAAGATCCTAGTAAGTAAGGGGTTTCAAACATCTTCTCATTGATAGTCTGTAGAGCATGGTCCTGTAAGGTGACAGCAAGAGCGGTTGCTCCTTGAGAGAAGGGGAGAAAGGAGATGAGGGTGACAGCAAGATGGAGAGAAGCAGTGGCCTCACAAAGAACAATCCAATCCCACAGCACCTGTATGAGACAAAAAGGGCACATTGATGCTGGTAGTTCAAGCAAGTGCACAGAATGCCAGGCAAATCCTTATCTGCGACTTGTTCACCAATCCAGACCCCACTAACATTGTCAATTTAAACAAAAACAGTAGTCTCTGATGCTTATAGGGAGACTTCTTAAAGGTAGAGTTTCAGAGACCGTCTTAAATCTAAAAGGGACCAGAAAACCCATTGTTCAAAAAGAACCCCCCAAGCCTAGCATCTCTACACGAAACATGATCATTCCACTTCAGTTTGCATTACATTGTAATGGGGATTTTTTTGAAATATTATATATATTGTATTTAAATATTGTTTATGTATTATACAATACTTTCCCATTACAAGATAAGTGGTAGAAAAGGTAAAACTCTAACAATGCCCTAAAGACACAAGACAAAAAAGGTGGAATAGTAATGAAATAAATGTTGGTATTGTACAGTAAGGTTTGTCCAAGGTTTTTCATGGTTTGGCCCTCTGCCATTATCTCTTCAGAGCTCACAAAAGCAACTGATTTTACTTTTCAAGAGTTGTTTTGTAATCAAATCCAAGGCTGCTTCTCCTCTAAATAGTGAATGCCAAAAATTATTTGGAATTCCTTCCTTGCTTCCTTCCTTCCT
>VZTI01000922.1:314313-361715 GCA_013397865.1 Struthidea cinerea | reverse complement strand
GACTTCCTTCCTTCCTTCCTTCCTTCCTTCCTTCCTTCCTTCCTTCCTTCCTTCCTTCCTTCTCAGGGGCCACCATTTTCCACATATACTTAACTATTATTTAACAGGTTTGTGTATTTTATACAATGGTTTGTAACTAATTAGCTTGGCATATTTTTTATAACCATCACTGGAAGATTAATTGGGTTTATAAAGGAGATTAAATTAAACCACTATAGGAATGAAATCACATAAATCTTTCTGATTTCAAAAATCTCTGTGGATGCCATGTTTTTCCAGTATTTTACCTTTGCCATTATAACCATATCTGTAATTACTCAGAAGTCATTACTGAGCACTGCATTTTTCTTGAGTCTACTCCACACATCTTTTACTGCAGATGAACCTCAGCAATAACTCCTGCAAAGAGCAGCCTAGTGTCCTTGGTAAACTTCATAGCAGACAATTATAACCACTGATTGCCCAGTTTAGTGCCACGGAATGAAAAAAAACCAAAACTTCAGAACTACCGTTAGTACCTTTATTAATAAGTTAAGTATTGTCATTTTGTTCATAGCACTTGACACATTTCTCCCAAAGAAATAAAGAATATCAACAGAGTAATTTTCTTCTTTTAGGTTTCTCTCAACATTTTGCCAATGAAAGTCAAAGCAAGCTTAACATGAAGGTGACCTCAGACACATTACTCTTAACAGCCTGAGAATACCCTTTAGATGCTGAGGGCTTTTTTGAGGTCTAAACTAAAGTACTGCTTATTCCACTGGGACAATTTACTTCAGGTTTAAATTGCTTTTCAATTTGGGTTTCTCATGTCATACTTGCTACTAGTAACTTTATCTGGCATCTTATTTTAACATAACACTGGAAGAAAGCAGCTTACAAAATTAAAAATCACATTGCCCTTTATGCCCTTCCCTGTGTATTTTCTTTCTAATTTCCTCTGCAGTTTTTCAGAAATCACAATATTCTCATAAAACAAGCCTCTTTTAGAGCTCACAGTGCAGGTGGCGAAACACTGCAGGGACTTAGTCTTTTAGTGTTCTTTGAGGATAACCAAAGGTAATACCACTGTGTCAGCATAAGTTAATCATGCCACCTCTGTGATACTAGATGTAATGCAAATGGCATGTGTTGGAAAGGAAACAGAACAACTGCAAAAGAGTTTGTTCTCAGTACCACATTATGCTTTAGATTCTTGCCAGATTGATTGGTATTAACTGAGGAACAGATAATTACTTTCAGAATATTTGAAGTAGATTTAACATAACCTGAGAACTTACCCTGAGAAGATTTAGTTGTCTGAAGTTCATTTGTTAGTGTCAGATCCAAGTGTAAAGATGGGACACATTTTTTCAGTATAACTCTTGCTAGGATGGCTTAAAATAAGGGCAAAAAAAACGCCCAGTGCGTATTTGTTTTATTTAACTGATATTTGAAACATACCTTCAAATTTGATACGAGTCAGAAAATTAAACCACAGTTTACATCTTCTCTTCTATTGTGAATATTCTATTGTAAATACTGGTAGGTGCTTTTATCAGGAATTGGCAAAAAAGTATGTTGGTTTAAACTTCTGTGACAGAAAAAAAAACATTATCAAAGGAGAAAAATCAATAAATTACAATTCTTAGACATTTCTGGAAGTTAGTACTATTTTTTCAATGGAAAAAAAATAGAGGCAACTTCAGGTAGCTTTTCAAAGAAGATATCCATCCACTGACATTTAATCACTTTAAAACTGGATTTTTTTTTTAATTTGTTTTAATTCTATTTTGATGTAACCTGTCACAAAAGCAGATGTTGGGTTTCCTCTCTGCCAGCGTATGCAAAACCACATTTTAGGAGTGCACTGAGAATTCCATAGCAATTTTAGTCTGTTCTGTCAAACACCATGTTCCTGATTTGGGCCTTTTGCAGAATTTCCAGCTTGGTAAGGTCCACATTTTGAATCTTGTACAAATTGAGGAGACGATAACCCCGCATTTTCAACTAATACTAGTCCCTTAGAGTTCTTCACATTTTCTCATTTTATTGTTCCATAAATGTTTGAATTTTACTCAACTTCTCATTTCCCAAGTTTTTGTTGACTTTTAGGACAAATAATAGTGGTAGAAAAAAACGATGCTCCACACAGTCTTAAAATTTTTAAATAATCCTTCTGCTCTGCCCCTGTTCATTCACTAGGAATTATGTCTTGGTGCTGTAGCATGAAAACTGCACAGCCTGCATGACACAGAAGTCTGCAGGTTGCATGAAGGTTGTGTTTTAAACACAGGACTCCAGAAGTTCGAGAGAGACCAGGAGAGCAAAAGAGGTTGTCTCAACAGTGAGATAGATGGTGCTGCGCTAGTTGATGTTGGGAACATTGTACAATACCACTGCATCCAATGGAAATTAAGAAAACAAATGAAGAATAAAAAAAAGTAAAATTATTAGAATGCAAATTATTCCTAAAGACTTAAGTATGCTACTTATTCTGTAAATGATGAAATATTTTTTGAAAAAAAGATAACTTTCAAGTGACTACAGATTGGAGAATAAACCTATGTTATCCATGTGTTAACATGAGCATCTGAGTAGTTGCAGCTCTTAAGCCAGGCAGAATGATGGCATGAAGTTTCACTTCTGCCAGCTATTCCCACTGTATACACAGCACTGTATATAAAGCAAAGTTCTGCTGATATATACCTAGCGCTTTAAAAATATAATTCAAAGTATTTTTGTGTTTTCTGTTTAAAATTTATGACTTAAAGAAATTCTTCCTTTTGATCCTGTCATCCACTTCTGTAATAAACTGTCACTTCATAATTGGTCTATTTGGAATGCTTCCTAATTTATTTGGATGATGTAAAGTAAACAAGGAAATAATTTAAATTATCTGAAAACAATATGAATATTACAATCAACTGTAGAATTGATAGTAACCGTCATGGTCTATATGTGAAGCATAATTGCCATGTACCATCAACATTCTGGAATTATAAATGTAAATATGTTTTTATTCTGCAGAATATCTTACGGTGAACGAATCACACAAATTCTTTCATAAATGATAATAAAACCAGAAGGTACTGTTTGCTAATCATGAAAAATCCATGGGCCATAAATACTGACTGTGTGAACTAATAAATGAGTAGGTCTCTTAACCAAAAGGGAAGCTGGTTGCACACGTGATCTGCAATAAACATATTGCTCTTGAGCACTAGAGAGACACATGTTTAGGCTTTGTTTTACATACCAAAGAAACAGAGTATGCAATTGGGTTTTAATGCAGTTTCTGAAGAATCCCTTAACATCATATTTTAAAATCTAGTAGCAAAACAGACTAGCACGCTTGAATACAAAGGAATGCAAGGCAAAACAAAACAAAACACCTTTGTGTAATGTACTTTGTCAATACTGGAAATGAATTTGAATTTTATACTATTTTAAAAACTCTGCAGGTTCTTTTGGGACAACTTAGATGTTACAGTAGAAATATTTTACATTATTATTTTATTTTTTAAAATATTCAATCAAGTGATTTTGACAGCAATGGTGACACCATAATTCCCCTTTAGGGCAGGTTGAAGTTTTACATATACTGCAGAAGAATCAGAGGTCTGAATTATATTCTTGAGATTTCCTTGAAAAGAATAAGAAGTAGTATTTCCTTTTCACATAAACTGGCAATGTTCATCTTTATATCCAAGCTAAAAAGCAAGAACTTGTTAAAAAAATATAGAAAAAGAATAAAGAGAAGTTTGAAGACAATCACACTAAATGAAAGCAGAACACTCTATGTGAAGAGTAGGCTAATAATCACCCTTTGTGTTTTAATGGAACAAATCTAAAACAAAGACATTAAGAAATATGTTCTAATTAAAAGTTCTCTTGACTGGGAAATATTTTTTCACCCATATATAAGTTAAAAGCAGCCACATAGACAAGATGGCTGATTGATGTATTTTGCACATAAATGGATTATCCCATTCGAAATCAATGTACGTGGGACAAAGGGATTAAAAGGTAGTAATTGAAAATAAAATTTAAGTTCTGTTATCAGCAAGCCCTTTCGTGTTTCGCTATTTAAGGCGTATATGATCAGCATATTTTACACTCCTTTAATTTCAAGTGCAAGCAACTCTTTTATTTTTTTTTTTGTATGAAACAGTTTGTCATGACAGAAATGCTTGAAAAAAAGCAAAATCTCTGAAACCTGGGATCATGATAAATTTTCCATTTCATAACAAAACCAAAGAAGAAAGTTGCAGCTTTATACTGATTAATTTTTCACTCCGATGAATTCTATACTAAGCAGATGTAGCAAATGCTATGCTAATCTTTCTCTTTTGCATCAAAAAGCACTTCTAACTATTGTTGACCTCACACTGGAAAGTTTTCCTTGCCACATTATGCATTTTTTTGGGCATGTGATCCACGAATTTCAGGATTTGACAGGACATAGTCTTCTCATTAAATATAATTTAATATGAAACAAATTTTTAGCTTTTTGCATTAAATTATTCAATGCAAAACTGCATTAAGTCCATATTAACAAGCTGAAGTCTACAAAGAATTACATTTAAATTGTAATCTCCTTAATACAGAGCTAGACATATTTGCTAATCTTTTAGGCTCTTTGTTAGAGTCAGCATCAGTGTTTATTTCTAAAAGAAACCTCCTGAGAAGTGATTTGTATTTAATAATCTACTTATATAAAATGCAGTTACTGCCAAGTTCTGAGACTTGTATTTAGCTTTTCTTAAACTGGTTTCCTCAGTGTGTCTGTTACTTAGTCTTATCTTAGCCAGTCTCATCTGTCACTCCCAAAGATTTCAGAATCATTTGCTTAATTTTTCCAAGTTTGATAGAGATGATTGCCTGGAACAGTAAGGTTTGTACTAGCTTCATGCTGGAGCTGAATGGAGGTAGGAGAGCCATACTAATTTGCTACCTGTAGGGAATGTTGGGAATTTATTTTCTAGTTGTATTAAAAAAGACTATAATTTCCTTTACATTAAAAACCTTGACACTGAGACCTGTCTTATTAAAAGTAGACTTGTCTGAATTAGAGGCACTGATCAGAAAATAAAGTAATTTTGAAGCATTCAAAACACAAACCTGTAATGGGTACGTTGACCATTTGCTAATTTGTTACAGAATTCGCAGAAAAGGCTTCCAACAAAAGATATCCACAGTACTGCACTTCTGTTCATATACAACTGCAAATATGGAAAAGATTTGAACTCCAAAATCTTCACTCAGATAAGAAAGACAGTGTGTCTAACACTGTGAACTGCATTCTTACTTTCTCTCATATCTAGGTTTCAGATGCCAGTACACAAAATTGTCTAGTCATTTATGTGTTAATGTAACAATGTTAATTTGTCTTGCAGTTCTAGCAATCTGGCCCTACTCTTACACTGTAATTTTACTGCTGAGGAAAGATGGAGTCCAAGCCCTGTTAGCTGATCCTGAAGGGACTGTGTCTGGAAGGAAGGAAGATGAATAGGATGTCTTCCCATAGGTGTAGTGGAAGTATAAACTGAACAAGACCTGAAGCATGTTATCCCCAACGCTAGCCATGGACAGCTGGCCAGGGCCTGTGGGCCACCTGCATCTGACCCATTTATCTTTTGTGTGATTAGTGAAATTAATGGTACTATAACATCTTTCAAAACACTTGGGAGCCTAGGCAGCAAGAACTCGACCTAGATATGCAGGAGAGCAAATACTCTATGCCTGTACTTTCTTCCTTCCTTTTTGCTTCTCTACCTAAGACAGATCAGAAACTGATCAGTAGTTCTGCCAAATACAAAATACATAAAGTTTAGCATAGTAGCAACATTTTCCTTCTCCCATGTTCTCTGTATGACTGTGTCTCAGTAACTCTAAGCATTTCTTCAGAGGCAAAAATAATTTTTATATATGTCAAAGATTTTTATATATTTTTTGTCCAGTTCGTAGTTCTGGTTTTGATGGATTTCTGTTAAAACATGGATTGTAATTTCATTTAGTCCTGAATGGTAAGCACTATTAATTTAATTTACTGCCAGAGGAGTGTAATAGTGCTTTATTTAACCTCCAGGAACTACACAATTTATTGCTGTAAGCAACTGACCTGAAATTAAAGAAAATATATGGTTTTGCTTCTCATCCCTCCACATAATTTGAATGCCACGTGATATCTTCCTCACAGAGATGCCTCTCACTTGCACAGATTTTCCTGTAACTCAGAAAAGACACCATTGCACTTTGATGTGCTGAGGGCAAACTTTAGATGTCTAAGAACATTTGTGCAGTAAGATACCCTTTATATTATGGATTTTTTATTAGCTCTATGTACATTGCTCAGCAAGATACAATGGCAATGAGAATTCACTGCACTTAAAGGCACAAAATCTGAAGCCAATTACAAAATATCACTCTGACTCTGTTTTCTGATGAGGAGAAGAAAGCAGGATTCTAGGAAAAACGAACCTGTCAGCCTCAATAAGAACATGGAGCAGATCCTCTTAGAAGCTATGCCAAGGCACATAGACTACAGGGAGGTGATTAGAGACAGCCAACATGGCTTCACAAAGGGAAAATCATGCTTTAGTAAAGTCATGGCATTTACTAATGATGAACTGACTCTACGTTGGCGACTAGAAGAACAGCAGAAGTCACTTATTGACTTCTATAAGGTCTTTGACATGGGCTCCAACAACAGCTCTGTAAGTAAGTTGGCAAGATATAGGTTTGATAGATGGACTATTAGATGCATAAGGAATTGTCTGGATGGCCATATCCAAAGAGTTGCGGTCAATGGCTCAATGGAGCTCATCAACAAGTGGTGTTCCTCAAGGGTCCATATTAGGTACAATACTAATCAATATTTTATCAATGTCATGGATAGTGAGATAGAGTGCAACCTCAGCAAGTGTGCGGGTGACACCAAGCTGAGTATGGGATCTTTATAGACTTGAGGAGTGAACATACATGAACCTCATAAAATTTGACAAGGCCTAGAGCAAAGATTGGCAGCCAGGACAGGAAAATTCTGTTATCAATAAAAGCTGGATGATGAAGGGATTGAGAGTGGCCCTGCAGTGAAGGACTTCAGGGTTGTGGTGGATGAAAAATTGGACATGGACTGGCAATGTGTATTTGCAACCAGAAAACCAAATGTATCCTGGGCTACATCAAAAGCAGTGCAGCAGCAGGGCATGGAAGAGGATTTTGCCCCTCTGCTCCGTTCTCTTTAGACCTGACCTGGAGTACTGCATCCTGCTACAGGGTCCCCAAGACAAAAAAGATGTAGTCCTGTTGGAGCAACCCCAGAGGAGGGTCACAGCAATGATAAGAGGGATGGAAGTCTGTCGCTGTGAGCGGCACTGACGGCGAAGAATGGCATGACATGTTAGGAGAAATAATAACTCATTTATTTAATTATAAATCAGTTTATATAACTTGGGTCGCCAGCATGGCATAAGGTCATTGGTCACTGACCATCCGCCTCCCGCACTGGTTGGCTGAAACCTTTCAGAATATTTTTCCCAGACAATATCATAACAATACTACACAACAGCTGCAGGTGCAAGATAGAGAAAGTTTGCTTACAGAACTGTAGCGCTGTTTTTCATAGTTTCTGTGAGAAACTGAGCTTTCACAGAGTGCTGCAGAAAGCTGGAAAATTTCTCTGCTAACACTTCTCAGTGTTCACAGAAGTCTCTCCTATGAAGACAAGCCCAGAGAATTGGAGTTGTTTAGCTTGAAGAAGAGAAGGCTCCAGGGAGACCTACCTTATAGATGTCTTCCAGTGCCTAAGGGGGGGTTACAGGAAAGATAGGGAGTGTCTTCTTGCCAGGACTTGTAGCAATAGGACAAGGAATAATGATTTTATACTGAAAAAGGGTAGATTTACATTAGATAGAGGAAAGAAATTTTTACAATGAGAGTGGTGACACAATGGAAGAGGATGCCCAGAGAAGTTACGGATGCCCACTCTTTGACAGTGTAAGGACAGTTTGGATGGGGCTTTGAGCAACCTGGTCTAGTGGAAGGTGTCCCTACTCATGGGAGCAGGTTTGGAACTAGATGAGCTTTGAAGGTTCTTTCCAAGACAAACCATCTTGTGATTCTATGACTTTTGATCGTTTAACTGTGTAGAGACTATGGGTAATGAACAATTGAAAGGACAGTTTCCTTGAAACAGGAAAAATAGCGCCTGACCAAGTTTAAAGAGGCATTCAAGCCCAAGATACGGCAGCAGTGTTGTATCACTTGGTATACTTTAAAGCTATCTCCAGCTATGGTATTATAAAAAGTGTTTCTTAGGGTCTCCACTCAGTGGAGATACTGGGCTCTCTACTAGATCCAGTATATCTTTTATTAATATGCTCTATCAGCTAAAAATGATCATGTGTATAAATTGCATGTATTGTAAAAACAAGCAAAATAATGAACTTGCTTTTGAGTCAATAATGTCAGAGCAAACAGTAGCTATTGACTCAACAGGGTTATTACACTGCCAAAAATTGATAGCTTAACTACAGTGCAAAAATATGAAGCAGATGCTGCTGAATAAAAAGCTGTAAAATTTAATTACTCAAATGCAGACACAGAAGAAAAGTGTAGTCTGCTATGAGATGTAGATTAGTTTTAAATATTTTGACATTTAAAACTATGTTTTAGTAGAAACCGCTAATACTCAGATACATTTTGCCATATTTTTTATCATACTATGGAGCAAGCAGTAGGTTCTTAGATAATAATAGGGCTGTGTCTTTTTTTATACTTTTTACTGTATTCTGCCTTCATAATAGCCATTTAATGTTTTCCAGGAAATTAGGAAAAAAAAATTGATTTCTAAATCATTCCCCTGGATCATTTAAGTCAGTGTGAAAGTAAATCATGCCTATAGCATTGTCTTCATTAACTGTCACAGGAAAGAGCATAATTTAAAAAATGTAACATAAATGCACATTTCCTGTAAATGACTGTACAGGGAATTAAATGTCTGTGAGATCCATTGTGGTTAGACATTATTCAATATTTAAAATACCTAATTTCCAAGGGCCACATTTTTTTCTCTTTTTCTTTTTTTATGGGTAAAGAGGTTGGAGTAGTCTAAACGGTGAGTAAAATATAGTAGATTTCTGAAGACATAAAGCAGTTATGTTTAAATAAGTTTGCCACAATTTTATATGTATAAAATGGTGATATTGTTTTCAAATTTTTATTTAAAGAAACAGAAAATGATTTAAATCAAATTTATATCTATGAACAACACAAACTAATACAACATACTGATACAACATACTGTGACCTGATTAAGACTGGGATATTGTCAATATATTATTTTCCAAACACAAAGTAATAGTTTTAAATTTAAATCTGGAGTTTTTTCCTATAGAAAACATATAATAGTGAGGGTGTTCTGACAAAGATGTAATTTCTTTCCTTATCTGAAGGAGCTTTGGTGATGTACATTTCATTACAACCAAAATACACTGAATTTACAGTACAGTAGAAAGTACATACACACAGACACAAACACAGAAGGGACAATTTAAAATGTTCCTATAAAAACTGCCATGGTTTTCTTCCCTTGATTTAAAAGGAAACTGTAGCAGTTTCCAGTATTAAGGTGTGACATATGATGCCTGATTTCTTAGACACTATCACAGAAGTGACCTTCTTTAGGTAGTGTTTAACTACATGATTAGAAATCAAAGTGGTGACTGCTTGGAAACTATATCATGCTCAAGATTACTTTCTCTTGTATAGGAACAGCTGCAATGAAATTAATGAACTCAGAGTGATAAGGCAAGAAGCACATAACATGACAAGAAAATTTATATAGCATGTCATAAAAAAACACATTATGCAAACCCAGGATATCAGATGAAACTTAATACTTCAAAGTTTAGTTTTGAATACTCTTATATACAATTTGGGATAGGAAGGAAATAAATGTAAAACATAATTTGTGAGATAAGGACTTTAGCACTAGCAGTGAGGAAAACTTTTACTCCATCAGAACATGTTTAACATCATAAATAAAAGTCGCTCATACAAGAAAACACTAAGCGGCCAAGTGACTTAGTAGTTTTACTCCATGGTAAAAAAGCCTATACAGAGAACTCTGTTCTTCAGGCAGCAAAAGGACTAGCTCTTTATACCAGCTGCTTAACTGATGAATATTTGTTGTTTTCAAAACAAGTAATGTTTTAATAGTTTATTTTGACATCAATATTGTAAGGAAACTAATGATGATAATTTTTTTTTCTTTTCTTATACATATAGCTAACTGTTTCCTACTTACACAGTCAGAAAATTGAGGAAAACCCTCTCTCTTTTCTGCAGTGTTGTGAAGAAATCACAGAGCTGAATTGGCATTAAAGAATAACAACAGAGCTGAAGCAGCACTATCAACTGTGGCCTTGCTGTAACAGAGAGTGGAAGGTTGAAGGAAATTTCTTCAGAAGAATCTGTCATCCAGTGCAATGTTGCTTAAAATTACACCAAAGAAGAGAAGAAATAAGGAAGATGTCCTGGTATTTTTACTAAAAGCTTATTCCTAGAAAAGGGTTGTGAATGAGCAATGACCAATGTTAATGAGAGAAAATTTGATTGGGATTGATGTTGCCCATGCTGTTACAAGCAATCTTTACAGATACCTACAGCTTTTATAAGCCTGTTTAACAGTGTGGTTAGGTGTTACTCTGCCCTGATTATGTGCTCTTCTGGAAACATTGAGGGGATCAAATCACAGAATGCTTTGCATAACTTCAAAGTCCAACAAATTACATAAATATTTAGTATTGTAAGTATATTGGATATACACAAAGCTAAGGACCGTGTCAGTATTTATGCACATTCTATGCTGGAATTCACATGGTAGGTTAGAACTGGCAAATCTCAACATGTGATTGAAATATGGATGACAATAAACTATTGATGTTTTACTGACTCTAGGTATGTTAAAAAATGCTAGTAAGTTAAATTTAGAAAGCAAAATAAGTCTTATCAAGCATTAAAAAAGCCTGGATATCAGGATATCAGGTACCTAGGATGACAAAATTGCTGCATCCTACTCTGTATTTCACTTCACAAGGAGGAGCGATCTACATCCTTGGAGTTATCCTCTAGAAAAGATCTAATCACTTCAGCTGTAATTCACAGAAGAGAAGGATGGCACATAGTCACTGGGCCCGACAGCCTCATACCAGTGTTCATAATGGCCCCTTCTTTTCTCAAATTGCTTACTAGGGCTGATGCATCTCTTTATTTATTTCTAGCAGTTTTGCTTTTATCGTCTCTTCATGGGTGTGATTGTCAGCATCTGGTCATTCTCCAAAGTTATATAAATAAATCTTAAATAATATATATATAAATCTTAGAATATTTAGATGTGAATCATAACAATCAGTGTATACAACATACTGCACCATTTTCCTACTGCGCCTGAAAGACAGGACATAATTTTCACATTAAATGAGAAGGGACAGCAAGTTTCAGCAATAATGAGCATGATGGATACTTCTAGACCTAGGAAAAAGAAAAGACTCCTAACCTCCTGACAACTGGATTAAGAACTGACCTATTCCTGGCAATTCAATGTATCATTTTACATGTATGGGGAAAGGATATCATCAGAGCAGTAACACTTCATACTCATTCTGCATAGATGCAAATTATAAGAGTAGTTAAGAGCAGGAAGAAAAAGGAATATTTTAACCTGCAGTTCCTGAACTTTTCTCTGAATCCCAATTCTATCTGCCCTTTCCAAGTGCAAAAGACAAACTTTTGGAATAAGTGCTTTGATCATTAAAAAGGAACAGTGCCTGAAGAATTTATGCAGTTATTGGATCTCTCATAGCGAAGGTAGTAAAGAAAAGATTCATCTCAAGATAGAAAAGGTTAGACAGGCATCTTTTTATTGCTTTTCTTGGTAGAGGACAGAATGGACACATATTGCAAGGTTTAATAATATCCAGCTTCTTCCTGACTGCAGGGGAAAAAAAGCACCAGGAAAGCAAAGAAAAACTAGAAGCCACTTGTACTGTTCATTTAGCAGAACTCACATTCATTATTTTCCTTCTCATGTCCATCCCAGATAATTGTTGTCAGCTGAAGAACAAGACTACCCCTTCCTGACTGGTACTGTTATGTCTGGAAAAAATTCTGGAAGCTAAACTGTGACCTCTGCTCCCTGTCAAGCTCATGGGAGGTCTCAGACATGCCAAACCATTTATTCTATGACTTAGCAATCTAGGTCACTGTAGAGGATACATTCCATTAGGTAGTATCATAGTATCTTTGTGGGCATCTCTGAAGGATGTGTATTGATAGAGCACTGTTTCCTCTCTACAAGCATTTGAAAATCAGTGGCCAAATCTTTTCTGTTCTGTTTTACTTTCAGAATCCTCAACATGACAAATGTAGAAAAGAAGAAAAAATATTCTCTCAATGAACAAACTACTTCTCCGTCACAAAAAAAATAAACTGGAAAAAAAGATTGTAAAGTAGGACTAAAGTAGTAGTAGTGGTAGTAGTTGATTTGCATGAATCAATTATTCAGTGTATGAAAATACTCAGCACAGACTTTTATACAGGCAGTGTAAAGTGACGTACAATTTTTGGTGAACTTCAATGACGTTAAAAGTAGAAGTAAGCTTATGTACTTGACATTCGTCTCTGATTTCAATATGTTTGAATGGTTATCTATTCCTTGTGCTTAGGTTAAACAGCATGGGCTCACAATAATTTGGATAAGACCACAGTCTTGTTGTAAGCACATCATACATGGATGAAAATAGGAAATTTATTTGTATGTATATTCTTCTATCATGTATGTGCTAAATTTCATAAATCTGTGCCATCTAAGCCATGTAGTTCTACTCCTACTTTACTGCACCTTTGCTCACACAAAGAAAGATGCACTTTTTATCTAGAAATTAGTAGATACCAGTTACTATCCTCAGCATAGGAAACACTGATTACAGTGCAACTGATTTAAAATGAGTTTGATTTTTCTGATTTCTCAGGTTCTTTTAAGCATTTATATGATTTTGTTTTTCTGGTGGGGATTTTATGGAAGATATGCAAAAAGAGAGAGTTGACTGCTCTTACTGAGGAATTGCACTACATATGTTCACAGTATAAAATAAATTATCAGACAGACTGATTTCTCATTGTTCTAATAATGTTTTGCCACATGAAACAGTAAATCATGTTTGGGTGCTTAATTTTTTATTTGGATTTGTTTTCACAGTTGGCAGCTTTTCTTAACATTTTTATTTAACTTAAGTGACATAGAAAATAATGCAACTGCTTAGAGCCAGACTATGTGATAAAGCTTACCATGTGGGAAACAGATCTTGCACAGTACATGTCTCATCTTGTCAAGCCAAATAGGCAGTTTCCTTATTAATGGGATTCATTTGTACATGAAAGTTTTACCACAGGCTTTTTGTTATCAAGAATTGCCACTTAAAAGAAGTATGGCTTAAATAATGGAATATACAAGTTAGAACTTTTGCAAATGTGAAAGACATACTGCTACTCTGTGAAGACATTTGACATTTGGATCTTGGTTTTATTCTAAGCAGCTAAAGGCAGGATTAGCCTTTGATCCCTTATGAATGTAACAACCTGGAATGCAATCATTTTAAAATCTTGTTTCCGTGTATCCTTCAAATGCTCTGTGGGCTATCTAGGTCAGAACCAATATAATACCAACTACAAGTCAAGTTGCATCATTCCGTGATCATTCCGTGCTATTACTAGCAAGACAGAACTTGTCCAAATCTTTTCATTTGATGATATAAAGACTTGCTGTGCACAGCTGGGATTCAGATGTTAAATACAGGAATCAGTTAAATATACCCAGTCAGAAAATAGCAAACAGCATTATGATATATTGTTTTCTGCTGTAACACATCTCCCGTCATGAAGCTTTGCCAGTTCTTAGTGCTTGTGATTTGATTTCATACTACTGTAGTAGTAGCTGATTATCTTCTATGTAGTTGTGTTACCTGAAGTACACTTTGCCTAAGCACATGGTCCTACCACTCCTCTTTTTGTTAGACCTGCTTTGAGCAAGTGGGATTTTCTCCAACAAATTATATGTTTTTTTCCCCAAGAGACAACATTGCCTGAATTATTCTGATAATAAAGGTTGCTGTTCAAGGAAAAACAAATAATTTTCTTCTGTTTATTTCCCCACCAAAATTCTGTGCAACAGTGATTTATTCAGATAATTTCGGAATATCCTGCACAGTCCATTTCCTTATTTGTATATAAGAAAAAATTTGCATCCTTCATGACATGTTTCTTTCATGTATATACTTCTATAAATTGAATCCTATATAAATTAAGATAATGTGAGAAGGGAATATGTTTGAAAGACACAATTTGCTTCTATTTACAGAGAAGAGTATTCATGATTGACATTAATAACTCTATTCTCCTAGGAAAAAACCCCAACAATTTAGGAAATAATGGGTTCACAATTCTGTCATTCATTACCTGAAATTAAATGGAAAACATCACAGACCTCAGATATAAAGTGAGTGAAATTCTAGCAAGAATATTCTAAAACTTCTAAACTTCCTATATTCTTATCTTCCTGGTGGATACCTGTCGCTGTGAGTGGCACTAACGACGAGGAATGGCACAACAAGTTCAGAAGGAAAGCAGTTCTGATCTTTATTAATTAATTAATTCATCTTTTATAACAGGGTTCTCAAAGAGTGTGTTGAATGGCATAAGACAGTTGGGTGCTCAGCCATCCACTCCCTGAGGGGATTGGTCAAGCTCTAAGACACTTATTCCAAAATATTAGAAAGCTAGAACCATAACAATCTTTCATAACAAACCCAGGTGCAAGATAAGGAGTTAGTTTACAAGAACTCATAGCAGTGTTTTTCATAGCTTCTGTGAGAACTGCAAAGTTGTCACAGAACACTGCAGAAACATGAAAGATTTCTCTACCAAATCTTTCTTTTCAGCATCCACAGATACCTGGCAAGCATTGCCATTTAACTGGGGATTATAAGGACATCTCAGCAACCTTATGGTTAAAGCATTGAAATCTGTAATAAAAGCCAGCTACAAATTCTACTATTTTCTGTTCTTTTGTGAATGTATTTACCTCTAAAACAAAACCATGAAATAACTTCCAGGCGTGCCCTATGTTTACCTCCATTATTTTTAAGTCAGGTCACTGTCCCTCGAGTACTCTAACCTGTACATATACAAAAGAATATTATTTTAAGTTAAGGAAGTATTAGCATTTTTGTCTTTGACTGGATTTTTTTTTCACATCATTTTCTATTTCTCTGTCTGTTGTGTCTGCACCAGTAGAACTCCTGGGCAGTAGGAAGCAGAATCCTAAATTGTGACTAAAACATAGCCTCTGATATTTGCCTGTGTATTTATTTCCTTCCTGGACTATCACAGGAGTCTGCCATCTACAGTCAACCTCTCTTGCGTTCCTGCAACTTGGACTCGAAAAGCATTTCCACTGAGCAGCCTGAGCGGCTCTATGACAGTGCTTAGCAAAACTGTATTTATCCTTTATTTGATACAGCTCCACCATTTAGTTCCATGATAGCACTACTGCTTCCTACTTTATAGATGTAATCTTGTTCTTATAATTCAGTACAATTTCCCCACCTAACTGCAAGCCATTAAAGGCAACGTTACTCAGAACTTTATTTATGTCAGGGGATCTGCTGAGGCTAAGCACAAAGTCTCCACCAAAAAACAATTACATAAGCTTAAGGGAACTCAACTAGCTCTTTGTACAGAGGTGCATTTTTAAAGGAGAATGAGTCTATATACATTCACAGTCAGCTAGAGATGTTCTGCCCTGCACAGCCATTGTCTTGATTTTTAGAGAAAGACTCCCACTTTTAAGGGAGTAACATAATTACATTCTGCTAGCTTATAGCTGTCCCCTATTGAATATGACATTGTGGGAGGCTGAATATGATCTGCCTCCCTCAGAAGGAATTAGTTTTTGCTTAGTAAAAAAGACCTTTGAGCTATTAATCAGCACAAATGGGTTGAAGTTAGGAAGAAGAAATGGCGTCGTGGGCAGGGAAATGTCTGTACAAAACTGCTTTTCATTTGTTTGCTTATAGAGTTGCTAGAAATTTTCTGAAACTGTGTAAAAGTGACCTTGAGTTTACGTCCAAAAAACTGAACTGGGGGGTTCCAAGGACATAAGTCACTGGTGCTCAGAAATGAGACTGCAGTTTCTTGTGGGGAGGGAACTCTATAGTACATTATATTGTGTCATTAACTTGGGAAGTAGCTTTTGATCCACAGAAACCTGTGACTCAGACCTGCATAGACTGTTTATCTCAGTTCCACCTGTGACCAGCTGTACAAAAAGCTATACGGAAAAGTGCAAAGAATGATTGAGGGAAATAGTTTCATAACTTACTTATTACCCACCAATCTCAAAGCATATTGACTTAACATCTCAAAACATATTGGCTTAACAGGGGCGTTAGCACATCCATGCAGTTCATCTTTCTAAGCTATTTTTAGAGTATATGGCATTTCCTAACTACATTTTAGAGTAACAACAATCTTTCCCTCCTCCCACCTTTACATGTCTGCCACATTCAGAAGTGAAAAGGAAATAAAATTAAAATCTTGAGCAATAATCAGGTTAGTCTGCACCTTTCTGGAAAGAATCTAACTGCTAGTGTTCTGAGTATGAAGAAATTTCATGAAAATCAGTATATCTGACTTGGACTGGTGCCACAATGAAAGAAATCAGAAACTGACTTTCATATCTGCAACGGCTTGACAGTATCTACGTAAAATGTAGTGTGAGAGCCATAGCAGTCTCAGCATTTGTGCATCAACTGTAAGAAATATGTGCATTGGAGAATGCTTGTCCTATAGCTCTTGTCTCCACATTGTTCTTTGTCACTTTCAGGGAACTGGGGGTGAACAACCCGGTGCGTTGCAGCCTTCCTAGGGAAAGCGTCCTGCCAGGGAAAAGCTTTTCTAGGGGCTTTAGCAACTTCCCTGAGCGACGGGTGATTTCAGCAAGTGTAGTGATTTCTCAGCTACAAGCGATTCCAGCTCTTGTGATTCAGCTCTTTGTGAAATCACCCCGGCAGAACTGGGGGATAGAGAGACAGGAGCCTCGTATGGCAGTTCCACAGAGGTATCTTTATTGTCCAGCAGCCTCTGTGAAGGGAAGGCCAGGGGAGAAAACACTGCCCAGGGGCAGAAACAGGGGCCTTTTTATGGGAAAGGCAGGGGGTGGGGTAGAAACCAGTTAGCCAGCTGGGTACAAGGTATTACCATAAGGAAGCAAGGCATGCTGGGGGTGTTCACTTGGTCACTATAACCAGGTTGCTTATCTCTGGTGTGAGTCCTTTTGGGTTCAGGCTTCTCTCCTCCAAGGGAGTGCCAAGGGCTCACAGCCTTCCACAGTTCTTCCCACTTCTTTTCTATTATACTGGTGTGCCTTGTTCTTTCTACCTGCCGGCTCTGAATCTCTAGTACAACTGAAATACCTCATAAATAGAAAAAGCATTTTAAATTTTTATAACATTATCCCAACACCTGATTTCTAAAGACCACTTCATTTTAAGGATATTTTTTCCATACCTACAAACACACCAATGATCCTCCAACACAGGTTCTCAGTTTGCCATGAAGAAGTGAATAGTTTCATAGAGAAAAACAATGAAGACCCTATGACTACAAATCATCATAGAATTTTTGTGGGAAGATAAACTTCTTAGAGAAGGAAATTATGCTTTTTTAGGTTACAGAATTTAGAGGATGCGCTTTGATTGAAGTATAATCAATATGAAGAGGTTGTTTTCAGGATCACAACATTTCTCAGAATTTTACAAGCATGATGATAAAGTTGATGATAAAGCATCAATTTCCACTGAAAGGAGTGATGCTCCAATTTGTTCATGCCATTTTGCATCATATTAAGCTTTCAAGTGCAGCAAACCTTTGTGGCGGGGCTAAAACTTATCAGTGGATTAAGTGCCCTTTAGAGTTGATGGTGCTTTCACTCCCTCCAGCAGCAGTGCTGAATTATGCTGCCTTAAAGCATTCATAGAACCGTATGGATGTACAGATTGGGAAAAAAACTCCATCAGCTTTCCCACAATATTATGCACCATCCCTTTTGACAGATGAGACTACAGATACTTTTTAAAGCCTTTTTAGATTTTAATAGATTCACCATTTATTTTAAATGGGACTTGGATGCCTTCTTTTGCATTTTATTAACTTGTTGTGAAGAAACGATTTGCTGCTAAGAGATGATATAATCTGTAGGAAATAATAATCATTTAGCAACTGTTCCTTGAACAAAACTAACAGCATGTTTTCTCTTAAGAAAAATAACCATGCAGGAGCTTGAGAATAATGTGTGATTTGTGGTACAAGGCAGATAGTGCTTTTGCATCAAACTAAGCTGGATACCTGTAGAAAAGCCTAAAAGCAGGAAAATCTCAAGGAAGAAAAGTATAAGCTTTCTGTAAGACATAATATTCTGAAGTTGTTTATTGAGACCATAGATTTAAGGAGCAAAGGAACTAGTTTTTCGTCCTGCTGTGAAAGGGATAGAATCCTAAACGCAAACTACAAAGGTCTCTTGAGAGCTATGTACACAGCCTAGTAAAACTACAGAGACCTCCATTGGGAGTCCAATGGTCCATTACCAGCACCAAGGCCATCCTCTCCTCATGTCTCAGCTAACCAACAGAGTAGCTCTACCTGTTGTAACCGATCTGGAAGAAACTCACCTCTAACTTAATGCCATCTGGAGTTCCCTTAATTAGTCCATTTCACTTTGTAAAGGAGTCATCCTCAGTACTAGCACTGCTTAAAGGTATATAAATACTTTCTGGCTTATCTTTTTTATTTTTGAAGGGAATGTCTGTCAGCCCAGCTCACACCTTTAACTAACTATCTTGGAGCCCATGTATTTCCACAAGAAAGGATGTACTGAAAGAAGGTCTGACCACCTTCTGTTCCCTCCACCTTCTGTTCCCTCCACCTTCTGTTCCCTCCTTTGCTGTTTAAAACTCCACAGTAAGATCCTTCAATATTTAAACAATAAAGCTGCATTTTGTGGTGCTCTATGACAGTCAGTGTACTGTACATTCTTGCAAAATTGCAGAAAATATTTGGAAAATCAAAACAGATAAGAAAGAATTTTCGAGGTAAGAGAGAAAGGGAATTTATCTCTGGGGCACTGATGACACAGTAAAGAAAAAAGAAATGGAAGAAGTCTGTGACCTTGTAACATGGAGTTTACATGCTGTGGAATCAGAAGTTAGTATTGACAGGGACCTGCTCCAAGGAAGCCTGAAGCAGCTGTTCTGAGCACCACTTCCACAGGTCATGGGCTGCAGAGAAAAGGGGAGGCAGGGGGACACATTAGCCATGAAGAATATTGGTGAAATTCAGAGCAGATTAGAAATTAAAGATCATGACATGGCTTTTCCAGACTATCAAACATGGTTCCGAGGAACAACTACAGGTGCTTGAAGTTTCCATGACTACAGTGTTAATTAAACACATGGTAAAAAGAAAACTTTGGAGGATCAAGACTGCAGCATTGAAAAATTCAGATCATGTTTTCAAAGACCAGCTGTGCTTTTCTGTTTAAGATATTTATTTACTTTATTATGGTGATTGCTGTTGTCTTTTTTTTAAGGCAGCTGAATCAGTACATTCAAATATGGAATATCTTGCAGTAACAGTCTCATTTGTGGAGCCTCACAAAACCACAGTTTTCTTAATTTTATAGACAAGAGATTGTAATACCCCCCAGTCTCTAAATTTCTATCAGGTGCACCTGAATATGTTGAATTTTGATATTTCTTTTCTTTTCTTTACCTCTGCTCTTTTAAATATACAGCCAGAGAGTAATAGAAGACAGTCACTCTGAATTGTAGGAAAATTAAATTTCAGATTGATCTAATTTGTGATTAAGGTATCAAGTATGCGTGTATCTATATTTCACAATAAAGTGACAAAACAATTAATTTGCCTCTCATTATTGTTGCATCAAAAAAAATGAGTAGAAAACAACTCTCGATACAAGTCAAATTAGATTTGCATAATTGTTACAAGTTTTCCTTTTAATACCCTTTCCTTCCAACACAGTTTAAGTTGAACGTGTCAGAAGAACATTTTATTGAAAATTACTGTGACAGGTGTATTATAGTATTAATTAAAAATCAAACAATTCTAAAAATATATTTAAAGACTTGCTCTAAAGGTGCATATAATTACAACTATAATTTCACATACTACAGCTATTCCATAGTACCACTTAATGTGTTACTAGGTTGGGGGTTTTAAACCAGTTATCTTTGCAGTTATCTTTGTATGCAATGTTTACACCAAACCAAACTACATCAAAGTTTTCAGAAATACCTTCTACTGGAGTGCATAAGAAATAGGAAATATGCAATGCTGTATTACTAACAGGGGTTCCTGCAATTTAATTTCTTCACGTCTGCAAAATATAATAATCTAATTGAATATATATGTTTTCTTCTCATCAAGTTTTCAGTGGTGTCTGCACCTACAGTGGTATCTCCTACCTCAGGCCTTTAATTCCTTATAACTTTGATGAAAGACAGCAGTTTTGATGCTCAGGACTCAGGCAGCTATTATTTTTTCTTTCTTTTAGTTTTGCAGTTTGGGAAATGAAAGTACATATTTTTAAGTTGTGCTATTTTTTTCCCTGATAATTTACCTTCCCAGATTGTCTTGGTGTGCTTATGGGGAATCTGCCTATGTATTTTTTTTCAAATTTATCTTTCAGAACTAACCAAATAGCTCCTTACAGGACAAATCTAATCACAGTTTTGGGGGACGGCCTGCTCCAGGTATTGCTCCCTGTAGATAACATGAATATAGCACACCGTGTTTAGCTCTATGCTGTTACTCCAATACTCTCAGCAGGCTTTACAGCCCCTCAAAACCTTCTCACACCAAGTTCCAGGGGACAGAATATGTATCACACAACTCCTAAATGCTATTTAGCATAACGATGCCAGGGTAATACTCTAGAAGAATTTCAAACCTTTGCAATAGAAATAGAAAAAAAAAAAATCATTTTTCTAAGGCTATAGGCATTCCCTCTGAGATTCGGAGGAAATGTGGAATATGCAGAGTGGCAGTGACCCCTAAAAAACCAGGAGGCAATGAGAAGCAGGGTTGCAATTTTATCTAGATTCCAGAGATTTCTTCTTGGACTTCATGCTGTACAGACGCAGTCTGAGAAAATTGTTTATAATAATTATGAAGTAACAAATTCTTTTGATAATCAGATACCTTTTTAAGATATTTAGAAGGACTGTATTTCTAAAAGTGTGGAGTTGTATCTTTCCCAGAGACAATATCTATTCTATTAGATACATTAATTTTTATGTGTTTAGGCTGACCTGAGACAACACACTCCAGCACAATGCAGAATTTTACCCTCCAAATCATCCAGATGCTGGGAGTGTGCTGTGTCTCTTGTGGCATAAGCAACAAGATTTTCTTCCTATGGAATTGAACATATGGTGAGCAAGAAAGGACTAATACACATAAAGCATCTGTTCCTATGAAGGGTTAGGATGCAGGTAGGGTATGCACATCTATAGATGATTTTTATTATTTCTTGCTGTACTGTTAAGACTACACTTACAAGGACATATTCTTCACTGTGACTAAATCAATTAAAACCAGAAGTGAGTGTGGTTATTGGCAACTCTTTTATTTTTTCTCTCATGTAACTCAAGCCCTCAGAAGGACATCAGGAGTGAGGGCTGCATAGGGTTTCTGGGTGTAAAATGACAATCTGGCTTGAGTCAGAGGTTCTGTTGAATGAAAGAATCTTAAAATGGGACAAGAGAAAGAAATCACATGTATATCATTAATACATGCCTTTGTGTACATAAAGTACATATATGTATACACATTTGTGTATATATATGTATATATATACTTATATGTAAGTATATGTGTGCATATATCTGGAGAGAGTGCTGAAAATTTTGCCAGTCCAATCAATCCTTCAGCAACCTAAAAGTCCAAGTTGCCTCACGAATGAGAAAAGCCTCATTAAATACAGAGTATAGATTTTATTTGCCCACTCTTTGCTCACTTCCCCTCTCCCCTGGCAGAAAGCTCACCCTCACAGGGATCCATCCCCTGGTCCCCACCAGGGACCAGTGGGTGTGGCTGCCCCAAGGCACCAGCACACCAAAGTCTTCTGGTGTCAGGAGGTTCTTCCTCCTCAGCCCTGGGATGGCTCACATTTACTTCTGCACATCCCCTCCGCATGGCACATGCCACCGAGGTCACCACACAGCCCTGGCTCACCCCAGGGAGGTGAGAGTCCCTCCTGCCATGCACTGCCAGAGCCATCAAGCCCTGTCCCTGTAGACCCCTGACCCCACGAGCCTGGAGGCTGCACGGGTGGGCGTGGGCTGGTAGTCTGGTAGCCCAGGCATAGCTCAGGGATGCTGAGAACAGCCATATTTACTCACACGAGTTGAGAATGAGGAGTGCACGGTTTGAGGAAGAATTGATATGTGACTACAGGTTTAAACCTGGTTATGTCTACAACCAAGTACATTACGCACAAGAATTCATTGCTGTGACTCCTCCAGAAGAAGTAAAAATTTAAATAGCCTATTAGTCACAAAACACTAATGTATTCTTCAGAGAAATAATTTACAGTCTGTCTCTGAGTGGGAACTCTGTGCAAACAGCCATGTTCAGAATTGATTCACGGTTACATTCAGTAAATCTATTTTTAATGGTGCTTGCTTTTCTCCACAAAGATGAGGAGGGAGATACTGGTGGAGATACAAATGCATAACTCCAAGTGATAAAACTTCAGGAAAGTAACACTTTTTTGGTTGCCATAGTAACTACTCTCAAAAATGCCACCTGACTTGCATTTACACAGCACTCTGCCAAAACCTACAGTTCCCGGCTGACTCCGTCCCATTACTGCTCCCTGCCCACTTCCCACTTCTTTTAATAGTGCCAAGGCAGACTCTTTATTGGCTGTATCAGGGAGCTGAGGCAACAGAGTAACACAGAGAAGAGAGCACAGTTGGGGTTTTTTTCAGTGAAATCGGCCTCTAATCAGCTTCCCTAGCTCTTGTGAGCACAAGAAAAGGCAGCAGAGTGAGAATGTGGCCATCAGTCAGGGAAACACAGAGGGACAGGAGCTGCTTTGTCACAGCCAGGGAGGCTTAAATACAAGACAGGTGACGGCTAAACCTATTAGCCTTCCTGTGCTAATGGTCATGTCCTCTTCAATGCCATACTGGTTCCAGAACAGCAAGAGTCAGTCCAGAAGCTTACAGTCTGTCAGCAAACCAAGGCAGAATATAGAAAACATTTGGAGAGTAAGAAAGTGAGAGAGTGAGAGAGGATTATTAAATGTAAAAATACTAGATAAAGACAAATTCCCATCTTCCTAAACTTCCTATAGGATCCACATATGTTTTGATAGATTTAAATATGATCCCTCTGAAGCGTTTACAGAACATTTATTACACTAGCTCAACATCAAAGTCTTAATTTTTTAGCTTATATACTATCCCATGTTATGGTGTTATAATCAAAATAGGGAGTGTAGCAATGAAGAGGTCAGGTGATAAAAGTTGTAAAGTACAGCCTTTCTCTGTATTGACAGTGAAAAGGAGGAAGACTGCAATCATGTTAGCTTGGTCAACAAAACATTTCTTATTTCAGGACTAAAGAGATTTCAATTTTGAAGTGATATTATTGCAACAGAAGGGATTTACAGGATCAAAAATTTATCCATTGATATGTACCAAGAGAAGTGGGCATGTCTGAGCACCCATAACTAGCCTGCAATAGCAATGCTAAAACTAAACAGGGATAGCACTCATAAATCTATTTCAATGCAATGGACTAGAAATATCTAGGGACATGGGATGAACATGGCAAGAAGCAAATCCTTCCTAAAGTGCTCTGACAGGCTGGTTAGTCCTACCCCATAACAGTTTTAATAAAGGTCAAATAGATAAGATGATAATGCTCTGAGCAAAATATATGCAAAGCAATGAGACCTAGCTAAGAAAACTACCATTAGCTCATGCATGATGTGAAGGAAGAACAAATTGTCCCACCAAAACAAATACTGGAATTTCACAGGGCTTTATTTCATTAGAGCACAAACAGGAAGAATAAAAATTGCTTTGCAACTGCCTGGAAACAAAAGAGAAATACAATGTCCTCTTATTTTGTTTTGAGTTTTGCAGTATCTTGATAAAATTAAAATTTATAATGTTTTGAACATCTGCACAATTAACTGTGTAGCAATTTACTTTGCCACTTCAATCACATGAAGGATATTTCGTATGCTGAGCTTGGAGAAGTGTAATTTCATTTTCCTCTCTGGTTCCCCCCTCTCCCCCTGAGTTCAGCCCCTGTGAATAAAATGCAGTTAGCTGCTTTCATTTAAAATAGCATCGGATGATCACTGAAATAAAAATTAAAATGTAAATATTTTCTTTCAAAAGCTCTTTTGTGAAAATATCCTCTGAGGATGACTGTACTGGTAAATCTTTAAAGGAATATATTTTAAAAATAAATAATAATAAAACCTTATAGTGTACATCTTTTTTTTCATTAAGGACACATATATTAGTCTTTAAATTCTCGTTTTTTCTTGTTATAGAAAAGAGAAACAGAGGATTAAAGTTTCTTTCAAGCTCAGTGTTTATACAGAATTTGGACTCTGTATTATTTTGAATAAGCCATAAATGCTTTCATATATACCGCTTTCCTGTTGTTTTGCATTGTGCCCTCTTTATTGTTTGCTTTATTTATATGCACCAGGAATCCTTAGAGATGTATCACTGCACTTCCAGTTAAATCATGAAATTATTGATAATCATATCTTGATAAACATACCAAGTATATCTACCCTTGTTTTTCCTATACCTAGCTTAGATATGTAACAGTGAGCAAACGTAAAAGATGTTAATGCATCCTACAGGCAGTGCTTTTCTTTCAGAAGTGAAGTCTGAACTGTTTTCAGAAAAAAAAAAAAAAACAAAACAAATAACAGTCTTGAGTACAGCAGTTTGTTTTGGTTGATTATTAGACCTGGATACACAATCCAGGATCTGAGAGTATGCAGTGAGCATTCTTCAATGCAAGTAAAAGGAAATTGCTCATTTTTTTCTGGAAGCATTGCTTTGAAGAGTTCAATTTTTCTTAACAAATCCTCATCAGTAAAAGCACTACTTCTGTCAAGATTTCAAAGTAGATGTTTGCATTTGGGATCCCTAGTCTTTACATTGTCACAGTCCAATTTTTATAAAGGTATGAAGCAAAATCTGATGACATTTTAATAATAAATACATTTAGTATCCTCTGTAGAAAGTACTTATTTCCATCTTTATTTTTTAAATCAAATAGAATAAAGTGAAAGAGATTAAACTCTAGTTTAGGTAGATTTTTATGCTACACTTATCACCAAAATAGCTGATCTCATTCTGCTATACAAAACAGTACGATGCACTTCTGTCCTACATAGATTTCTTTTTAGAGGGTTGGATGATAATTTATGTATTTTTGTTTATATTACTTCATGCTTGCATTAGATAAGAAAACTGACGTGGAGGAGGAAGAAATAGGGTTCATCAAGCCCTTTGGCTTCTAGGGACTGTTTGATCGCTCCCTGAGAAATTACTTTCTGCTTGATTTCACAGAATAACTGACGTTGGAAGGAACCTCTGTAGATTATTTAGTCCAATCCTCTGCTCAAAGCAGAGTCTTCTAGAGCAGGTTGTTCAAGATGTTGTCTAGCTGTGTTTTGAATATCTTCACAGACAGACACTCACCATCTCTCAGGGCAACCCACTCCATTGTTTCACCACCTTCACCACAACAAACCAATACCAAACAAATAAACAAAGAAAACAGCAGAAAAAAGTGTTTTGCTCTTGCAGAAATGGAATTTCTTGGTTTGATTTGTGCCCTTTCCTTCTTGTCCATTCAATGGGCATCTCTGAGAAGAGTCTGATTGCATCTTCTTCACTCCCCCCATAACAGTTACTTAACGCACATTGATAAAATCCCTCTGATACTTCACATCTCCACGTTAATGGTCCTAACTCTCTGTCTACCTTTGTATGATGGGTGCTCTTACTCCTTCATCACCTTTACGGGACTGTGCTGGACTTATTCCAGGAAGCCCATGTTTGCTTTGTCAGAGAGAAGTCCAGGCCTACCTGGTCTGAACATTGAAGCGGACTCTGCACTCGATGTGTGGTCTCAGCCAGAGCTGACTAGAGTGGTAGGAGCATCTCCCTTGACTTGCTGGTGATGCTTTTCCTAATGCAGCCCCAAATACTGTTGGCTTGCTTTGCCACAGAGGTGCACTGCTGGCTGATGGTCAATTTGTTGTCCAATAGCACCATCAGGTCTTTTCCTGCCAAGCTGCTTTCCAGCTTGTTAACCTCAAGCATATACTGGTGCATGGTGTTATTCCTCAGGGTACAGCACTTGGTGTTTCCCTTTGTTGAACAACATGAGGGTGCTGTTGGCCCATCTCTCCAGCTTGCTGGGCTTTGCTGAATGGCAGCACAATCATCTGGGTTTCAATCAGACTTCCAATTTTGTAATATTTGCAGATTTGTATTTTAGATCCTAATATCATGTTCAGCTGAAAGTCTGTGGTGATTGATGGCTTAGTGACAAGCAGTGTTCTGAAAGATGGGATGAAGCACTTGGTCCAGCTACAAAATGAAATTGTTTTTCATAGGAATGTAACACTGATCTGAAATGAAATCACTTACATCTGAGTTCTCACAGCATTTTCCTCCCCAAATGTAGAAGCATGGTGATTAAGAAAATAGAAATGCAGCAGAATCATATACTGAAAATATAAAAGTGATGAGATGGTGATTAAGATATTTATTCTTTGTCTGCTGCTGGTAAATTATACTTGTCTCTCTTAAGCGATGTTTGAATGCAGAAATAATTTCTTAGAAATCCAGAGAATTTAAAGACAAAAGGAGGTATGAGTTCATCTTGTATTCTGTAATTCAGCCCAAATAACTTAAACCAGTTGTTTTCATAGTAAGGTTGTAACTTCTGATATGCCTGTAACATATATATCAACTATCCAACCATAGTTTAAAGATTTCAAGTGATGGAAATATAACCTAATTATGAGTAAGCTGTGATAAGAGTTATTTAGAAATTAGTATGACACAGAACTATGTTGGTTATGTTCATGATATCACACTGGTATAAAAGCATAAATCCTTACAAATGACTCAGTTCCAGCAGTTTAGTTGTACTTTAAAAAACATTGTGTTTGCTAACAAAAGTAAGCAACCACAATACATCTGGTTTACTTAGGTAAGTGGAGTGTGAGATTTTGAGCAGAGCAGTACGACTTCCCAGGGCAGCACCCTGTCCTGGGTTACAATGTAACCAAAACCATGTATTCTATTATTATTTTCACAAGCTGTTAAAGCATGTGGGGCAATGTTCAGTATCTCCTACCATGACTCATCCTTGGTAACTCCCTCCGGGAACTATCTCTGTTCAATGGGCCATCAAGGACCCACTGCATGACTCATAGAATTATGTCCAGGGGGAGGAGCAAAGCATTCCCACCTGGATGTAATCTGGGGTTTGGAACAGTACAAGCAGCCCTTACCTATGGGACTCCCAGAGGACAAGAGCTTCGCCACTGGACCTTCAGGTGAAGACCAGACCCTTTTCTACAGGATCACTGCTTCAACAGGACCACTTGATCTGGACTGCTACCACCACCCTGACTAACAGTGTGTCAGGTTGTATCCTGACTCTGTCAGTGTTCTTGTACTATTGCATTTATTTTAATTATCCTATTAAATTATAATTCTGACTCATGATCTCCCACTGGTTTGTTTTCAAACTAGCACACACCCTTACATAGAAATTACTACAAGCTGAAATGCAGCACCTGATTTTCCAGAGTGTCGTAACTTAGGATTGCAATAATTTAGAGAAGCAGATCATGGAGATGAAGCATGTATGTAGACAATGACTAACTGTGTCCTGTTTTTTGCTGTATCACGGAACTGCAGAGCTAGAGCTCATACCACTTTGTACAGAGACCATGACTGTGGAGGGAGGATCAGCAGAAGCACAGGGAGACATGGGTGGTGTTTATGTGCCAAAGGTATTGCTAAACTTGGAGGCCTGTAGGAATGGCTAGGAAAACATAAAGAAAGTGCAGAAATAAACCAGGAGCTTGAATTTGTGTGAAGCAGCTTTCAGAAGGTGACTAAATGCACCCTAGATTGCAAAACTGTTTGAGATATAAGTGCAGTGAGGTGTATCAGGATTTTTAGGGTTTGTTTGGCAGAATGGCATTACTGGGGCAGGATCAAGATTGCTAAACATGCAGGTTGATTATGTGAATGCCAAAAAAGCTTTCTGGTTGGTAGACCTGGCTGTGTATTTTCAGAGACTGCCTGAGTTTCAATCCCAGTTCTATTTCCAGTACTTCCATGAAATTTGACAGTTAGTTTTTTTTTGAAAAAAGAGGGAGTTGAGGGTGGCCTAGCTGCAGGATAGAGATTACTTTTATTACAGAATTTTGTACTACAAAGTTATATTCTAACTTCTTAGTGTAAAATGTGAAATTAGAAAATCATAAAATCCAAAATTATAATATACTGACTTTAACCCCAATGCACTTTTTAAAAAAAAAATTTGTACTAAGAAGAACTTGATGTACATTTCTACCTGCACTTCTTATTAATGCATGAAACTTTGTCAGGAGATGCAGCCAGGAATGATAGTCTGCCAAATGTAGGTTGCATGTAAGACAGTGACACTTGGCACAGCAGAGGAATTTTCAGCCCAGCCCTGTTGGCCTTTTCTCTTTAGTTATAGTGTTGTTACATGGCTACATTTTTATAGGTCATACATGTGTGAGATACTGCCTTAGACTGAGTTGGAGAAGAGTGTTATGTGGCAATGCTTGGAAATAGTATGTTTAGTGAGTTTTGAGGGAGGAAATTTGGTGTCAAGTAGGGAGGCAAGTAGGAGTTCAGGGTCTCACTTGGCATGGAGTTCAGTAGACTTTTTGTTCAAAGATGGAAAGAGCTGATTTTGACGGTAGGAAGGAATCAAGCAAAAGAACACTGGAAGAAACAAAATGGAAGAAACAGTTCTCTCATCCCCTGAGTGTTGTTATTTATAACCTGAGGGTGAGTAAAGGTAAGTGTTTGTGACTTTTAACAGCAACAATGTAATTCTGACATCACAAAATAAAATATTTTAGTCTAGATGTCTGCAAGGTATTCTTCAGCATTTTATAGTGATGCCTTAGAAAAAAAAGAGAGGGATGAATGTTGCAAATCAGAATGTGCTTCTATGCAGTTTCCAAGTCTATATTTCTGTATTATAATCTCTCCAGTTTTGTGATCTCTTCCTTTAGGTTTGCAGAGAAAAGAAGACTCAGCAAGCAGACTTTTGCTCTATGCCCCAGTGCAAATGAGATAAAGAAATAATTAATTTCCCCTCATTACTTTTCTGTAGCATATAATACAAAATAGAGTTTTCTGTTGATTTGGCAGTCCCTTTTGATAAACTCTAATTGCAAAGAAGTTTTGTGCAATGCTAAAATGCTGATAACAAGAGACATATGAAGAGATTGCCTATTTATTTTCCTTTTGTTTCATTTGAACACGACTTAATTTTAGAACTATAAGAGTATTTGTTTTCAGGACGTACTTTTACCATTTTCTATAAGAACTGCTTTACAAAAATATAATAAATTTATGATGCAAAACTTCATTTATTCAACTAATTCTTCAGCAACCAAACCACATCAACCTTTCATTTTCTACTGTGTTAGTAATATGCAAGTGTTTTCTCTTCTGGTTTCTTAGTGTGTTGATACAATCAATCCAAATGCCTAAGCTGTTAGGTAGTGTGGGGAACGTTGTGCTGCCAGCAGAGTAATGCTGACCCTACTCTTTTGTCAGTCTTGATTTACTGGCAACATCGTTAAAGTTGCCACAAGCAAGTGAACTGTCGGTGACACTGAAAGACAGAGAAAGTAGCAGCTTGACCTTTTACTTAATTTCATGGACACACTATACAACTGCATGAATAATGAGTGTTTATTTAGTGATTATTGAAACAGTGAAATAAAAAAAAAATCCTTCAACAATTTGAATTTATTGACTTTTTAGCAACTTTCTTGTTTCAAAAATCAATGCCTATTTTAAATCAAATGTATCACAAATGCAGGTTCTCATACGCAAAAAGAAAGTACATTCTTTTTGCTGAGCAACTACTCATGCATTAATGAAGATTTCTAAACAGGTGTAGCAGGTTTAGTTGGAAACCGGGTGGAAACACCAATTAAGTGTAGTGGTTTTGATTAAAAATATTTATTACTTACTTATTTCTTTATTTTTTGTGAGATAAGAATTAAGAGAAAGCAAAGCAGGCACAAAACTTAAATGGCTGCTGTACAAAGAAAGAGTTTTATTACTAATAGAACTAAAAGTAGAAAGAAATAACAAGAAATTAAAGCAAACCTCTCCCCTCTTCCAGCACTTTTCTCTTTTTACATAACTTGCACAAAGGATAACACAACATGGGGTTTTAGTCAGTGTTGCAGTTCTTGAAAAGTCTCTTTCTTATGCTTAAGGAAAAAAGGGTTTTCTTCTGCTTCACATGGTTCCCAAACTGCCACCAATAGCAGACCCGCCCGGAAAGAAACAATCTGCTGTGGTGTAAAACATCTCTTCCATGAAAAATCTCACAGTTCCTTCACACTGCCAAACATGGGCCATCACATGGGGTTATTAATCTTTTTAAGGATGAGTTATTTTGGCCTGAACACAAAGGCTTTCTTCACCACAAGTCTCTAAAAGCCTCTCACTGCTTCTATATAGCCTGGCATAGGCACTTTTCACAATTTTCACGGGCCACACGTGAATTCTCCATCCCCCCATGTACTTTAAATGGATTAAAGAGACAAACAGTTTGTGGTATTACAGTCTCTTACCACGGCATGCAAGCAGATTTTTAAGCTACGCGCGATAAACGCGGCACCGCCCCTTTTCTCTTGTCGCCATTTCAGCTCTGTTTCACATGACTCACTTTCTCTTTCTCTCTGACTCCGAAGCCGCCATGTTGAAGAGTGTTCTTGTTCAGGCTTTATGGTGGGGAAAGCCTCGCTCCCTTTCGTGGTGCTGGCTGCAGGGTGTCTTCTTCAGTTCAGCGCAAAGGGTGTTGGCTGCAGACAGGAAGCTGCGTCAGCTCCTGCTGGCTCTGCCGGCTCCGCGTGGAGAGGAGAGAGACCCGCCGGTCCCAAGAAGCCGTGCCAGATGAGTTTAGCTGTGTCGCAGTCCATGGCTGGCTCTGGCTGCCTGCGGCTCTGGGACAGTCCACCCCCAGCGACTCAGTCTGTGCCGTGGCGTTAGGGCGGGGGAAGGGCCAGGAGCCCGGCCCAGCGGAGCCTTGAGGCTCCAAGGCCCCCCCACCACCTCCTGGTCAGCGAGCTGGAATGAAAAGGAAATTCCTGCCTTTCCGCGTGGTTTAAATATGTAAATTTAGAGAAGCGTCATTGGTCTAAAAGGTTGCCTGTCAAGTCAGGGTCAACCCACTGCAACAGGCAGTGTAGCTCAAATGTATGCAGACTTGTCCTTAATTCATTCTCCAGACTTGGTACAGTTGGACTTGTCACTGCTTGAAAGCTCAGCTCCGCAACAACAGTATTAGAATGTCACACACTGCATGAACATGGTAACTCTTAGTGTGAAGATGAAACTTTGTTGTGTCTTGCAATGCTTATTGAGACACGGTCTAAAGTCAATTAAAGTATTTTTACCTCAATATATATTATGCAATTTTTCTTCAAATGCAACATCTACGTATCACCATTGAAAACAGAAGAAAGATCGTCACAGTAATATGTTGGGTTAACAGGTGTTGGTAAAAGGAAAGAGTTAAACAGAGAACGACAGCAGCAGTACCAGCGGAAGGTCTTTCTGACACAGTGTGCATCTGAGATAGAACTGAACGAATGAGTTTCTACTTCTACATCAACATAAGATGCACATGCTTTATGCACATGCTTTACGCATGCGCTCTCTGCACACTCTTCACGCTCCGTTACCATAGCCTTGGAGAGAACAATGGAAAATGTCAAGAAGACAGATTTATTGTAGGACTGTGATTACATCTGTAAACTGTAACCAAAAAAGCTCTTAGAAGTAAGGATATATATACTGATGCTTCTCAATAAACCATATTCACCTGCATCTCTGCTGTTGGTGGGTCTCGTTCCTTCATGTATCACAGTAATATGAAGAGAAAAAGTTTTTTACAGAATCATGGAATCGATTGGATTGGAAAAGACTGCTGAGATCATTGAGTCCAAGCCCTTACCAAACATGACTTTGCCAAGTAGACCATGGCACTAAATGCCACATTTGTTCCTCGAATGCCTCCAGGGATGGTGACTGCACCACCTCCCTGGGGAATCCATCCCAAAGTTTAACAAGCCTTTCTGTGAAGAATTTCCTCCTGATATCCAACCCGAACCTCGTCTGGAGCAGCTTGAATACCTCTGGCCCTCATCCTGTCACTGATTTCCTGGGTCTCACCTGGCTACAGCCTCCTTTCAGGCAGTTTTAGAGAGCAATAAAGTCACCCCTGAGCCTCCTTTTCTCCAGGTTGAACAACCCCAGCTCCCTCAGCTGCTCCTCATAGGACTCACTCTCCAGATCCTTCACCAGCTTCATTCCCCTCTTCTGGAATTGCTCAATGTCTTTCTCAAAGTGAGGGGCCCAGAACTGGACACAGTGCACAAGGTGAGGCCTCAGCAGTGCCAAGTATAGGAACATGGCATTTCAGCTCTTTCTGCTCTAGTTTCGGCTTGAACTGTATTTCTTTCATCATTCTTTCACAACTGAGAATATTCTTTGATGTATCTCAGCTCCATCAGTAAGTTCCTTGGTAATTAACCAAATGTAACATGTCTCTTCCGGATAGCAAAGCTGGAAAGCAAACTTTCTTTTTAAAATAAGATAACAAAAGTTATGCAGATAAACTAAATTAATTAGAGAATATTAAATGGCCTGCCAAGACAAAATCCCCCAAAATTCAGTTTTGGTAAAGTCTGAGATGTAAAGGGCAAGTTGTAAGAACAATTCTGCACAAAGATATAATATGTAAAACTGTAGCTGGGTGAACAGTCATCAACTATAGGATCCATTTGTAGGAAGAGATGTAACTGACTATTAAGTGAATTAAAGAAAAAAAACACAAAAAACAATTCTGTTGGAAACAGGATAATATTGCATCTCACTTCATAAAATATACGAACCACAATGATGGAATTGAGGGGAGAAGCAACTTGATCCACTGAAGCAATTTAGAATATGTGATGGTTCTTCTGCTTTGTGTTCCTTGCTGATACAATTTTTAGAGCAATTTTTCTGTCCATAGTGCTTGAGCAGAGTTTATTCAGCCCAGAATTCTCCTGTAGTGAGAAGAGGGGAGCCTTGGGGCAAAAGAACTTGGCTTTATTGATCTATTGTGTAAAAGCACCTGGGACAAAATGTCTTCCTTTGGCGCATTCAACTTTTCACTTACAAAAGTTTGCTGATATTGCTCTTGACACGTCCATCTTTTCTAACTTCTTTCATTTGTTGTTTCCTTCTTTCCTCCAGATACTTTGTCATGCATTGTTGCTCTCCTTTCATCCACTTCCTCTTCAGACACTATTGACCCTACAAGATACCAGTTCTTGCTGCACCTGTATAAACTGTAAGTGGAAGCCAGCACTTCTTTCCCCTCAAATCCTCCAGAAAATGCAAGGTAAATCTTCAGGCTTAGCAACACTGCTCCTAGCAAGACGGATTTCTGATGAAGGATATTAAATGCAGTATGCAGAGAATATGCCATTTGGTGACCTCTAAATAAAGTGGAATATGATTTTATGAATTGTATCCAATGAGATATTAATCTGACCACTTTCAAAAGTATAACCTTGTTGTAAACCTCATCAGGTTCCATTATACTGCAGTTCTTTTTCACCAAGACCATTCAAACAGTAACAAGTGCTCAAGAGAATTATTAGGTGAAAAAAGGACTGCTCTTATATAAAGAGACGAGGTGTGGTGGTGTGCTCCCCCACCCCCCTTTGTACTTAAGGAGAAGTCATGCTGGTCATGATGGCTGCAGCTGCCTTCAGTCGGGCTCTGGCGAGACAGATAACAACACAATAGCTGAGGGCTATAAATCTTGCTCAACAGCTGAGGGCTAATTGAGCAAGAACCATCCAAAATACGGCTGGTGTGCAAATATGACTTTAAGTCAACCATCTTGTTCCAAAAACAGTGAATAGACCAGCAGGCTGCATGCCAGCGTCTCCCTTTGATTAGGGATGTCTTTCTAGGTTACTCCTTGAGGCTGAGAGAATCCTTATCATGTCAGATACTCAGTAAGTGACGTGGGAATAAGCGCACTGAAACTTGGAAATCTTAGCAAAGTGATATAAAGGATTGATTGTGCATACATAATCCTTTAGATATAAACCATTGAACAAATTGGCACTAGGTCTGGATTCAGCTGCACCTAAACTCCACTCTGGGAAGGAGTTTAGAACTCAGGGGTGTCCTTTCTGAACCTCATGGCTCAACAGGAGGATCACAATTTCGTCTGACCTTGTCTTCTATGCAGTAAATAATCAAGTGTTTACCTTGCCATTGAATTTTAGTAAACCACTAACCAATTTTCCATTGAACTCTTGCCTTATATCTATAAAATATGTTGTTGCTTCTCTCTAGTGAGTAAAGTACATCACTCTTTCCTTGACAGAAGGGCATATTATAACTTCTAAAAATAAAGGCTGCAAAAATGATAATGATATATTGGAAGCAAACAAGGTGGAACTGGGCATTTTCTTTTAAACTGAAAGAAGGGGAAGAACAACTTGATTATAAACAGCACAAATAATCTTGGTATTGGACGTGGGAACTTAAAGTAGCAGGACTTTGCTGGAAACTTCTAGCACCTACTGGATCCTCAAATGTAAGTATCTTTATTATAGAGCTTAAAGACAATGCATTAACTTACTGCTTTTGATTGCAATTAATGGGACTTATTCAACCATAAGCCTGTTTCTTTGGTTTAGGACTATTTTTATTTGCAAATCTTTTTTGTGTATGCACCTCTCACTCTACTAAGAGTTCTATTGATCACACAAAGTTCTCTGCTTGTGAGAACTAATACAATGGCATTCCTTAGGAGTGGAAGGATTAAACTAAGTTGGTGTAAGAATTGATGTGATTAGTTATGAGACTGCAATGCTTTTTTGCCTCCTGTTGATTGCAATCTTAAATTTCAAGGAACTATCTGTCAGCAGGAAAGGCAGCAGTGACCATTTTGATCCTTGAAGAACTGCTAACAGGCAGAGGACACGTAACCTACCCTCTTAAGCCTTCTTTTTTTTTTTTTTTTTCCCTGAAGTTATTTTCAGCAAGTTAAATACCTTTGGAAGCTGGAAAAGGAAAGTATTACATGTCTCAGGGAGCTGTAAGAGTTGCTCCCCAAAAAGTGAGCTGGGAGCCAGGCTGACCCCAGCACAGGCCAGGCAGTCCCTGAACTGTCCTGAAGCACTTGAGCTGCATGAGAGTAGGGTGGTGACAGCAACAGGTCCCATGAAGTGTCCAGTGAGTATCACGTGAAGCAAGGTAAGAAGCCATGTCCTCAGTCAATCCAGGAAATCCAAACAACAGTTTGGAAATAGGCCAGAGACAGGCATATCTACAACAGAATTCAGTCCTCGGGTTGAGCTGAAATGGTCTCCTGGGCTCAGGGCTGCAGGCAGGCTGCAGGGGAGGATATTCATAGCCAGTAAAGCTTGTTAGACACGACAGGGCCATGAGAGCTTGTCAGGGAAAAAGCCCAAACTATCAAAAATCAAACAGTTCTTTCCATGCAGAAGTTGCCACTTCTATTGCAAATTACCTTTGCACAGTCTTTATTAACTCATTTTTCCTAACTCACCACCTTTTTCCATGCAAAAGGAAGGAGGAAAGCAGATGATCTGGGGGCATGCACAAGGAGCAAATGTGTGGACCACGTACTTCATCTCTTTTATCAGAGCAGGAATCAACTTGATTGGTCTCTCCCTTTGCAGGGTGGGAGGTTAAGTGTCACAAAAATGGACATAGGAATGATGCCTTAGGTTTTAACTTTTATATTTTTCAAATCCCGTACTGCCTAGTGTATAACTCTGAAGTTTCTTGTGGCCTGCTAGCTGCTGTTCTCTCGTGCTGGTTAGACATAACAAACCTCTCTAGGTTTCCACATCAAGGACACCAGGCCCCAAAATGTGTAAACTAAAATCCTCTGAAGGGGGGGTTAACTTGGTGTGATTACATCATGAACTGAGGTTATAATTGGAGAATTAACCCTGATATGCACATGAACGAAACTTATAAAAGTGTGAAGAACTCGTGACCCAAGGTCCATCTTGGGTGTAGCCTTTTTGACTGCCCAGGGTGTACCTTGGAGGCCCTTCAAATAAATACCTACCTTTATTCTGTTATTCTTGTCTAGTCTCTGTGTTTAGGTGGCCACCTCAGGTAACTTTTCTATGCCTTTGTCCTGAGTGGGCTTTTATGAAGTAAACATGAAGTTCAGAGAACCTAGTAGCCATGATAGCAAATGAGCAGACTTCAGAAAGTGTTCTCCTACCACCCAGCAGGTAATGAACCTCTTACCTTCTCTGGCTAATTCAGAACATAACAGTCATTAGGCTTGAAATAAGTTCAAAGTAAATACTGCATAGAGTTGCATTATAGCTCATTGAGTGACAATTTTGAAGAAAGTAATTCATGCTTGAGAGGGAAGAATTTTATCTTTTTTGCTATAAATCCTATTCTCCTCCAATAAGTTAAACCTTTTTGATCCATATCTTTACTTTGTCCATCTTGTCTTATGCACAGTAAAAGTAGAAATCAGGAAACACTTTTCCTTTTTTTGTCACTTTTCCAGCATAATTTCTTTTAGAAAGGCATAAGAAAGAGGCCAGAAAGTGGAGAGACCTGTTCATTACATCCCATTTTCAGTGTAGCAGGCACCAGCCCTCAAAATGAAGGATCCTCTGAAAGGCTGTGTGCACCTACTGCTAGCTCTCATATTTGCTAAACTGAATTATTTGAGACCATCAGCATCACCTCACCACTTGTCTTCCTTACCAGCTGATTCATACAAACATTTAATATCAGCATTGGTTGTGACACATATCTCTGAACACCCTTTTATAAAAATTGACCATCTGCTTGTACTATCCAAACCAAGCTCTGAACTAATTACTTATCCTCTGCAAGATCTTTCATCTTATGGCTCTTTCCTTAGAAAACTGATAAATGAACTTGCTAAGTGCCCCTTAATAAAATCAAAGATTACATCAAATGACCCTACCTTGTCCATGTATTCACTGACTGAATTCCCTGGGCTGACCTCATAGCTGATCCTGCTTAGAAATCATGTTGACTATTCCTCAACTTGTCATATTTATATAAGAGTGCACTAATTATATTTTTCTTACAGTTTCTGCTAACTTGCCTCACACATACATCAGCCTTACTTGTTTATGGTTTTGCAGGTGGCCCTTTAAAATAATTTCCACATTTTCCATTCTCCAGTCCCATCACACTTAGATTGCTCTATAGAGTAAATATGGTCACCATAGCTAGCAGTTACGGACCACTCCTATTCCCTGCACTAATCTTTCTTTGAATTCCTTAAGAATTCCTTCAAATGTTAACTTGTTCTCATTACAGCTCGTTTTACCTTTTTACCATACCCTTTTTTATACACACTCTGACTTGAGACAAATCATGACAAAATTTTCAAGACACAAATTTGACTTTGTGTACTTAATTCAGTACTGACCTTTTTGAAATAACCTATCTGCCATCTTACTTGTCCTTAGTTTTTTGGGTTGGTTTGGGGAATTTTTTTGTGGGTTTTTTCCCCTCTATGGTGACTTGTTACTTGGTATGCCATTGTATATGATCAACAAATTTTCCCTCTGAAAACTACCTTTTTTTTTTTTTCCTAGCATAGATTCCATGGGCTAACACTGATTGTAGCTCTGAGGAAGGCCTAAACACCCTTTTTTTCCTGTTACTTGTGATTGTAGTACATATGTTCCCTAGTACCCGGGGTGAAATTTAACATTTTATTGCCGTAGAACACTTTTATATTAATATCATGTTCTGTCCAATAACTTATGAAATACAGTTCATGTGTATTAATATTAAAACTTCTATACTTGGCTGCTGTTGGCTTGAAAAGCATAGCAACCGTCTCTGGTTTTCAGCATTACGAGTCTTTGTGTCCATGTCCAAGGAGCTATAATCAAGTACAGGTCTTGTTAATCGCAGTGATTCTTTTTTCTACTCAAAATTAACAGGGCAATAAGATGATAACCACACCAGGATTTATTATTCTAACCATGTTTTATTGATAGTCATATTTGTTCTGTTAGCAAGCAGCTTAGTATGAAAGGATAGAAAGTTATTATTAAGGTATCTCCAATCATTCAATGTTTACGGTATTTCTTGGTTACAGAATTTTTCTCTGCTTGTTACTATATCTATTCATGACCTTCTTCTAGGCTTCATAGGCTGCTGTATTTTTCTAATTAAATTCCCTTGCATCTTATTTTGTTTTGAACAGACTATTGCAAAGTAGAGATCATGAGATATGTGTGCTTATGGATGTATGTGGCCAATCAGATTTTAGATTCAGTCAACATCATTGAGAAGAAAGAAGGCATTTGTGAGATCTAACTAGACTTTACCATACTCATCTGAGAATATTTTTCTATGTGACTATAAGATTTAACTCAGTAGCACTCCTTTCACTGAATATTTCTTCCTTCTCCTTCACTTTCAGCATCAAAATAGGCTTCAGAATTAAGCCACCTGAATTTTATAGGTAGCAAAAAAAAATACAAAATTAACAGAAACTAGTATAATGGTATCCCAGAGGCAGAAGATAGGCCACATACCATTTATCACGGTAAGCACTGAAATGAAAAAAAGAACCAAAACAAACCCCCCCAAAAAATCAACTCATATTAACTACGAAAATGGATCTTGACTTTTTAGCTGTTTGTAGTAAGGCCAGAGTATGAACTGAATTAATGTGATTTCATGAAAATTGAAAATAAGAAGATATGCAGAAATATTCCTTAATGTGAAAAAAGTACATAGGAAGAACAAAATCATCTGTCTTGTTCTCTTTTTTTGGCAAGCAGTTTCTGGCTTTGATCAATGCTATGAAACAAAATGAGTAAAAGCTATTACATTTTTATTCTCTATTTTGTTAAATTGATGAAAATACATATTTCATCTGCTTTGCATCTGGTACAATCATGGTTTTACAAGAGCTCCAGGAGTGCTGTCAGATGACAGAAGTACTTCGTCTTTGGCAATTTAGGACATGAATATTTTGATAGCCCTTTTTTCAGGCCAGATTTTACAGTGCCTTTTTTCTTCACATATTTTATTTCCAATTTTTGTGGGTCGTAGATTTAAGCCTGCAATGCTTGAATCAAAGCTACATTTCACAGAACCCTTCTACATGCGTATGGCTTGAAGCAAATACTTGATCTCTATTCAAAATTAAAACTGAAAATATGTCAAAGAACTCCCATGCATGTTGTAGCAGAAAGCTGTTGTACGGAGTTTTCTATTTAGGAGGCACCCAGAGGCCAGATTTGTGACTGCATTATGCCAGAAAGAGAAATGAGGGACTGAGCTAGACATTGTCTTCTCTGGGTCACTAAGACTGACCTTCCCAGGTTACTGTGCTGTATTTCTGCAGTAGTTGGTTATCAATCCATGATTCAATAGAACCTGAGCTACAGCTACTGTTATTCCAATTTTTAGATACGTTTATTAATATTTTTTCATATCTTAAAATGTGAATTTGATTGTTTTTCTTCTCTGCAATTCGAACAGTTCTGAAAGAAAACTGTGTTTGTGCAAAGGTAAATGATTAATTGCTTTCATTCTGCAACTAACTACAGAGAATTGCAGATAGTACAGAAGAAAAGTTTGGCACATTCTTCTTCATAAATGCTGTTAAAAAAATATAGATATATATCAAGATGTAAAAGAAAGACTGCTTTTGTTACTTGAATAATAGTGATTGGTCTTTGGTAATACCACAAAAGGGCCTTTAAATCAAAATTATTTCCTGGGGCAGGGGTGGAAAGTTAGCTTATTTTTTGAGACATCCTAGTCAATTTAACAGTCACTATAGGGGGCTGCAGTTGAACAACAATTATCTAAAGTCTCTGTTGTGGAGGTTGGTAGGCAATAGACATCTATAATGTTAAATGCAATTTTTGTACTGCACAGTATTCTCTGTAAGTACACAACACTGGCTTCACTTCCACTATGCTGAATTACACCCACTTTTGGTTTTAACTAGTGCTCTTAACTAAAATTCTACTTCCAGTATAATTTTACTTGTCCAAGTATAATGAATTGAATTCAAGTTCATGTATTCAAACTGAGCTACGTGGCACAATTAGAAGCACATTCTTCTTTGAACATGGCCAAATGTGACTTATCTTCCCAATCTCTTTGCTTTGACGGCCCTTCTATCCTATGCTTTGTAGAACTAAAGACAACTGTTTTAAGTAGGAGTTTCATTTGACAAATAAATAAGTCCAATTCATTGTTGGGGCATACTAATATAGCTGTGATATCTGAGCATCAAAATAAATGACTTGAAATAATGAATGTCTGAACACATACAATTTTGATTTAAACTAACAAAAGCTATGTTTGCTCAAAATTGTAGGAGTTTTCCACTCAAAAATAAAGATTTGAAAAAAATCAAAGCTTTCATTTGAAATCAATTTCATTGTTTCTTTTGATAATTATAAGAAAAATGTTTTCTAAACGCCTATGTCCTATACCATGAGTGTATATTCTATACCATATATTAACAAATGCATTTAAAAAAACCCCAACCAAACACATGAGATAATGTCAAAACATTTAGGAATATTATATCAAATAGAAAAATTCAGGAATTAGTCTCTGTTTCCTTCATGTCTTCCAAGTTAAAACTAGATTGAAGTGTTGGGTTTTTTTTAAATTATCACCTTTGTTGTCTGGTGTTTGGATGGCTGTTTGAGATCCATTTAAGAGCTTTGATGTGAACCTGAATTCGTGGGGAAAAAATGTTTCCTGTTATGTTTTGAACAGGCTGCTGTGTTTGTATACCCATTTCAAATTTTGTTTGCAAATTAAATACAGCAGAAATAATTAGTAATTTTCTAAACATTTTGTGTATAAAACAAATCATAGATCTAAACTTGAGAATGTTCACAGTGTCCAATTTTTGTTTGAGTGAAAAAGCTTTTCAAAAAAAGAGAGAAAAATGAGTTGCTTTAAAGAAGAATATAAGGCTAAGCAAGGGACAAGTGTCCCTTATTCTCATTGTCATTAAAAGAAAATGCAAACACAGTGTTCTTCTAGCTGCATTTTCTCTGTCACAAGATCTTGTTATGCCTTTTTTTTTTTTTTTTTTGCAAAATATATAGGTTTTTTTAGTATCAGAAATGGTTCCAATAAATTCTCATCTACAGGTTTTCCTTTTGGATAAATTCAATATATCGAATGTTTTAAATTTTCCAGTGCACAACCTTGGTTTTTTGTCTCTGTATTTCAATTAATTCCATCTCTTTCCTAAATAATTTTGAATAATATAACATCCTTTTGAAGTCTGGATGCTTAAACCGGTGACAGTGCCTCCATATTTACATATCAAGTGTGTAAACTACATAAACTTCTGCTTTAAGATTGTTCCAAGACTGCATTAATTTGCCAGCAATATGAACAATATGAGCTGTCTTGACCAGACCATGTCACTGAGAAGCCCTTTTCAATTATTTATGAACGCCTTCACCCTTACCTTTTCAAAGTTACATTGATATTACTTATACTGTCGGTCTGGTGTATGTGTCTTGTTTCTAGATGGATGACTTCACCTGTAGCTATATTCAAATTAAGCTTTATACATCATATTATCTATTCTGTCTTAGTAAAATATTTATGCTGATGACTTTTCTGGGGACTTCAGAAGGAAAGCTGGAAGCATAGCTTGCCGTAACAGTGGCACCATTAATTTCATGATTAATCTTTAGAAAATCAAATTCGAGTACTTAGAATTCCTGTGTTTTCCCTAGGAGATCCTGAGGAGAAGTAAGGGCTTAACATAACCTTGCCAAGCTATAGGTTTTGAATATGGTAACAGACATCAGACTAACAGCTTTAGGGAAGAAAAAAAAATCTCCAAATGACAATACAGTCACAAATACAAGCCAGTAGTATAATGAACAAAGTAATTCAGTAGTACAATGATCTGGGTCAAAACCCTCAAGAAATCCAGTAATTCCCAGATACTGGGCTGAAGTTAATGTCCAGGTGTGCAATGGCTTACATGCTCACGGTGGTAAGGCAGGCCGGCAGGAAGCAGGGCACAGCACCATCCTTGGATGAGTCACTTGGATCAGTCAGACTCAGGGCATTCTGAATTTCCTTGCCTGTCCTCTTTTGCTAGGTTGCAGAAGCACTGTCTGGACTTGGTTACACATCTTCAAATCCCAATAAATCATTGTAAATTAATTTAACAATATAAGAGTAACTTCCTCCTTAAGTAGTACTACTATAGATAAAAACTGGGCTCCCCACTGACTGATATGGGAAGGTGAAGGTAAGGGAGAAAAGTTAAATGTTTATGGCTTATAATTTGTGATTAGTTTTGGTATTTCACCAAACAGTGAAACACTTTTCAAGGTGTTCTTTTCAGCTTCAACTCATCTGGTCTGGATGGAAGCCTTTTTAACATTTATGCAATGTAAACAACTTTGTACATTTAAAAAACATCTGAGTGTTGGGCTGTAACTCACCATAAAAGTATTCAGATTTCATGTAATTTATTTTTTTTATATGTGTTACTGCTATATGTATAATTTTCACCTGTCAATATTCATTCCAGAAGCCTACTTTTTTGTGACCTCTTTTTTAATCCATTCTTCCTTTTTGTGATAATAATAATAATTTGTTGAATTTAAATATCTATGATATTCCATACATTCTGTACTGTTAAAAACCTCCAATTTTTTTCAGAAAAATATTTTCCTGAATGATACATTATTAGCCATTTCTGCTAATGTAAACTATAGCTATCAGATATAATTGAATTATTTTATCAACACTATAATAATTTCTCTTCATACTTATATAGTGTTTTTTGCTGCTTTATGTAGATGCCCTGGTAAAAAACTGGTCACTACACTACTTGAGATGGTACGCTATTACCCTAGGTAACATTTTAGAAGTCTCTAATAATCAGTTGCTCTTTTCTATTCTTTATAGTGACACACCTACTTATACTGAATATCATTATTTTATCCTCTGCTGACATGATTATATCATTTTAGATTAAGCTTCAGTATCTATTTAACAATACCTAATAAACCCTGATGCAAACTGTGTTTAATGGAAAGAAATAAAACTGAGATCTTGGAATGTTAATTCAATTTTTAAGTAACCATATAATCAGCAAGAATTATTTACCTGGCAGTGTGCTTGTACATATTGAAAATCTCATTATCTGGTTTATTACTCAGCAGAGCTTTTGCTGCACAGATAAAATCTGGGAAGACTATTTCTTCTGGCTAAGAAAGCATTATTTATAATAAATATCTATATGTGGTCAGTGCAATTTATTTTAATATAACTTACAGGCACTTTGGCTTCTTTAGCTAGCAAGTTCTGTTTCAAAGAGAAGAGATGAAAATCTCAGTCTCAGTCTCTCTTAGGTTTAAGAGGCTAGATTTGTGTCTTTACTGTTTCATGACTATTACCTATGGAAGAGCTGTGAATGTCACCTATCTTAGGAAATCACCTTGGAATTAGTTCAACCTTAACAGAAGCAATTTTTTAAATAACATCAACTGAAAATTTTTACATACTTGGTTTCATCTCATTATGTTTAGCTGTTGGGCCCTGAAATAATGAGATAATTACCACTGTGGATCAGTCTTCTATCGTGCACATTTGATTTTGGTTGTACTGGAATATTTTACTTCATTTATTTACTTTTATTAGAAATAACTTGACAGCCACTCCGTTAGGAAAATTCTTCATCATTCTTTACTGTTGCTTTCATTTACCTATGATGCCTGCTCTTTAGAATGCCATTTAGGTTTCAGCTTAAAAATATGAATTGATTCATCCATAAGTAAGTGTACAGCAAAGGGATGAGAGTTTTGCTTTTTTACAGCAAAAGCATTAGTTAACTTGTATTAAAATAGCATATAGAACCTTGGTGATCCTCCATAATTTAGAAATCAAAAAGAGTAGGACCGTAGCTGTTGAGCCAGATGTTTTTTATGGGCTCTGGTGTGGGAAAATCTATTGAAAATTTCAATTTATTTTTAAGTTTTGTAGATCTCGTAGATTTTGTACATATGTACTATATATCTACAAGAATATATGTACTACATAACATATATTCTTCCCTGAGTTATTGTCTATCAAACGGTGGATTTACTGACTCAAGCACAAAAAGATGGCAAATCTGATTTGCCTGAAGTTTCATAATTAAATATCTTCTTTCTCTGAAGACTGATTGTGATTTGCTAGTGATATTAGATTATTGTGATGGTAAACATGAGGCTTATCTTCGACCACCTCTGAGAGGTGGTTTAGTGTCTTATACAATATTGACTCTTCCTGAACTGTATCCCTTTCCCTCATACTGACCCCACACTACATACCTTAGAAATGAGGAATGAGATTGCTGCAGTGATATTCACACTTTCATGTGCCAGTTATGGGAGGGAATAATATGACTGTGTATACAGTATCTAACCCTAGGCATGCTTAAGAATTTTGGAATTTCATAAATTTCCATATATTTAGCACTTCAGATACTGTAAATTTACTTGTTGATTGTGAACTGTTGATAGGTTCTTAAAATAGTGCATGTAGTAGCAATATTTTAAAATATAAGTGTTTACCTACAGGCAGCCATGTTTGTTAGATTAATATTAACAGTATTTAAAATATGATTAATCAAAATAAGCTTTTATTTTCTTTTCAAAAATGCTATAAACCAAGAATTTTAAAGCGTAAGGTCTCTGCAAGAATTAATCCTTGAAAATAAAAATTGATAAAATGGACATCATTCCAAGATGATCTTAGTATTGACTTGCAGCATTGTTTTAGGCAGTAATTGCATTTTAATGAAAGCTTCTTGAAAATTAGATATCCTAGACACATTTTTGAACTTCATTGAAATTCCATTGTTAATATCTTATTTTGAAAATACACAAAAATATTTAATATTTACAATGTTAGAATAAATCAATGTTATTATTGATAACATTTATGTTGGTCTTTTATTTTATGTCCACATAAAAAGCCACTATAAACTTCCTAAAATCTCAGTTTTGCAATCATTTTTTGGCACGTCAAATATAAAATGCAGGAGCCTATGTTTGAGGAGAATGATGAAAATCTCCAAAAGGCAACTAAACATAAATCAGATAGTTTGTTCAAAATGAGCATTTGGCTTTAAAGGTTATTAAGAATGTTTAGGAAAAACCTGATTAAATAGCTCTCAAAAGTATGTACTTACTTGTCTATTCTTTGGCAAGGTGGTACTTTTTGATTTCAAAACCTAGTAGATTAGTTCCATGCAGACATATTTATTTATAGAAGGAAGGAACTGATTTTGTACCCCTTCTGCTGTTGACCCAAGTTAAATAATGAAATTATAGAATCATAGAAAGCCTTGGGTAGAATGGACCTTAAAGATCTTCTTGTTGCAACCCACCCCACTAGTAGATCAGGTTGCTCATCCCCCCTGGCTGTGAAGATTTCCAGGGATGAGACAACCACAACTTCTATGACTTCTCTGGACAAAATACTGCAGTGCCTTTCTACACTCTGAGTAAAAAATTTCTTCATAACATCTAATCTATTTATATAAAATGTGTGGTGTAAATTACATCAACCAAAACACTTTTAATTTTAAAGTTTACAGTAAAATTGTGGAGAATAAAACTGTCTCCAAAAATGTAACCTATATAAAAGGAATCATTGCAACTGAATAATTAAAAATCATTGCAAAGAGATTATATTATTTCAGATGGGTTCTAACTCTTCATCTCTGTGTTCAGATCTCAGGACACATATTTATCTTCCTTAATTTTATGACAGGCATAGGCAAGCAGTTTGAAAATATAAAAAGCATTTTTAATCTGACTGCATCTATAGAAGTTATGCACCCTAATTTTATCAGGTAAAGAATGTTCTATTTTAACAAATAGTTTCTAGAAATATCCACTTTAAAAGCAGCTGTGTTTCTCAGTAAGTTGAGGTAAGTTAAAAATAACAAACAAAATTTATGGCAGCAAATGACCAAATTTAGGAATTTTATTAAGTGAGATTTTCAGATTCTTCTGTTTATTCTTATGCTTCAGATGCAGTGAAAAAGTTCTGAAATATCTTCAGGACTGAATAGAATATCAAAACTTTAAAAAAACATAATAAATTGTTAGATTATTTTGAATTCAAAACTGGAAACTAATGAGTGCAGAGGTAGCAATGACTGCCATGTCAAAAATTGCCTAAATCATCCTGCACGTATGTTTTTGTTTCGAGTAATTTTGAAATTCAGTTTGTGAAAAACACTTTTTTGTGCTAATAGTGTAATTTCAGTGTGCCTGCCAGTTTTGAGCACAAGGAATATATGGAAGTCTCCCTTTGTACTGAAAATAGCATTTAACTCTCTACAATCAAAACAACTCATAGTTAACTGTTGAAATTGTATAAACAGAAAGAAATTGTCACTGGATTGGGCCTTAATCATGTGAAGAATATTTTCTCCGTAGCATGAGTAAAGTATTTTTTTCCCCAATGCTGATTCCCATCCAGTTTAACAAAGTTAAACTTCAAAGTGTAATACTTGGGTTTATTCCACATAAGAGACATGTCAGTTTTATCAGTATACTTTGATGGGGAATATATTTAGGACATATATCTCCTTGACACAAACCTCTCTTCAACTCATGTCTCACAACATATAATTTGCATTGTCAGTCTCTTCCCTACTATCTTCAAATTCCACTGCGAAGCTCCCTTACATATTGCTCCCTGATCACCAATTTTGCCTAACAGCTCAGATCTTTGATTCCTCGTATCTTACCCATATTGTTAACCTCAGGCTCCTTTGCTTCCCTCTGTCTTGCAAAGTGTTCATCATGTTGGTTCTCTTTTTCCCTCTTTTTTTTTTTT
>VZTI01000922.1:288499-314293 GCA_013397865.1 Struthidea cinerea | reverse complement strand
TTTTTTTTTTTTTTTTTTTTTTTTTTTTTTTTTTTTTTTTTTTTTTTTTTTTTTTTTTTTTTTTTTTTTTTGTTTTTTTTTTTTTTTTTTTTTTTTTTGGTTTGGTTTTTTGGTGGTTTTTTTTTGGTTTTTTTTTTTTCTGCTTGTTTGGATTTGTTTATTTTTTTGTTTTTGTTCTTGGGTTTTTTGTTGGGGTTTTGTTTTGTTTTTTGTTTGTTCATTTCTTAAATTCTGTACTGGCAGCCTTCTGTCTTTGCACAGTTTCCCAATTCTCTAATTTCCCAGTATTTTTCACTGCACTCCTACTCCTTGATATTATTAGTGCACTATGAACTAACTGGTTACCGTTTAAAAAAATTTTGTGTGCCTTTTGTACCATTTTCAGAATTTCATCCCCATTCTTCCATTTTCTGGTTTTTATCAGATTCTGGCAGAGTTTCAGGTGTCTAAACATACCCTTTTAGAAATTCTGGATTATCTGACATGTCTGCCTGAGACTGGCAGATACAATACAGGATCTACAGGAGACATGCCCTTCTGAAATGATAGCTGAACATCAAGAGCATCTGAATAGCACCACTTCATAGCATCTACAATGGCATTAGACTCCTCTGTTCATATATCTGTATCATTCCTTCTGTGTCCTAATTAAGGCTTATCTTTCTGCAGTCTTTCCTTACTTCCTGATTACAGGCAAAGAAAATATTTCGACTATTTCTATGTTTTACTTCAATCTCCACAGACCAAGAACAATTGTTACAGGAAATTTCAAGGCTGTCCTTCCAGCTTTGGGCTGATGTGGACTCGGTCACTATAAAAGAAGCCCTATGTGGTATGGCAGTTTTCTTTGTTAAGCTCTGAAAAGTATCTGCTGAGCATGAAGGGTTTATATGCTGATTGAATTCACAGGGATTTTCACAGGGATGGGAAGACACATGTTCCTTACCGGAATATATGGCTGTATTTGAGAAATGTCCCAAATGCCAGTTCCCTATTTCAAAGCAGAATTTTATAGCAGTGGTCAGAAAAGGTTTTCAGAGTTTATTACGCACATGCATGCACCCACCCATGTATTTCCTTGACTTTTTCTCAGATAGTATTTAAATGTTTAGTTTTTATAATAAGTCTATTTGTGATACATGAAAATTTATCCCTAAAGTCTAAACTTAGTTTTCAGCAAATGGTAACAAAATCTCTAATGTAAAATGCCAGCATTTACATTTATTTATAAGCGATAGTATTATTGAACAATCCATTAAAAAAACTTTTCAATTTGGCCTAAAAATGACAAATATGAAACGGCCCTTTTTAAAGATTTATAAAGAAAATTTTAAGTTTAAGGTTTTTTTACCTTTCATGCAATAATGTCTTTTCTAGTAAAAATTGATTCATGTTTCTGATCGATGACTCTTTTATCTATATATTATCAGAAGGGGTTTGTTTAAACAAAATACCATCCAAGGGGTTTTTTTAGTTTAAATGGATTATTTTTTTTAATTGGTGTTGTTTGGTGATTGGGTTGCAGTTTTTTTTTCTTCATTCTACTATTTCTTTTGCAGAGACTGTTTTAGTAAAAATGGCAAATTATATATAAGTATTGTTAAAGATTTTGAAATGAATAATCTATTGCTAATGATAATCAATGGCTGAATCGTTGTTTAAATTGTTTTCTTTAGCCAGTTAAATTGCATATCTACATGTCTATCGTTAGAAATACCCCAGGCTTTTCATTCCAAGAACATCCTTGTCATTGACTTCCTTTTGATAACATCTCAGAAGAGTGAAAACTACATCATTGACACTAAAGGTAGTCACATACTTGCCCAAAATGAGCCCTTTTCTATTTTTCATACATTGTTACTTGGATTGCTTGCTGTCACCCCAGGTATATTGGAATTAGGTAACTGTATAGGAAGTTGCATAATATATTTAATTGAAAGATGTCTGCATAAAATAATGGTTGGGCTACCTGTATCCCTCTCTGCACAACTTGCGTCACTGCTTCCAAGGAGTGTCCAGGCTCCACTCACTATCAGAATTCAATCCTTCCAGTCCTAAGTATACTGAAAAAACCAGGGACATTCCTTCATGACACACATAAGTTTAGCACAGTGACAAAATGACAGTCGACCATCTACAACAGAACTGTCACATTTCTATACTTGTACTTCCTGGAATCCAATATGCCCCATTTGGTGAACAAAGTCATCTCGGAGTAACTATATAGGTAAAACTAAGACATCCCTCTCTACACGAATGTGTCTGAACAGATAATCAGTGAAGAATAGACCCCTCTCAACTTCCAGAACAGGAAGTTTCTCAGAAGACAGTTCCATCTCCAATCTCTTGGCCCTGCTTCTCAAACCCAAAATTCTCTACAAAAATAAACTTTGGCATAAAAATTTGTAGCTCTACTGGTTACCAATCCCCACAACCTCAGTAAAGATAATGGTTTTGTAGGTTCATTTTCATAGTCCTCATCAAATCCCAAACTCAATAATCTCTCTGTATTCCATAGTTTATGAACTACTTCTCTCTTTTCCCTAAGAGATAACTACTTATCAGGTCTCCATATCCTTCTCTCTCTGTCTCTTGCATCCTCCTCCAGTCCTTTTTCTTACAGTCATAGGTATATCTAGTATATTTTGTTTCAGAGATGATGTCCTAAAGAATACACAGTTCGTACCTAGGCTCAAAATCTGAATCTAGTTTAGACCGGAGGAAAAACTAGGGTTCCTGAAAACTTGTCTGATTTTTCCAGTTATATCTTCTGGTTTAAATACGGTATTACCTCAGTCCTAATACCTTGTCCTGACTTTTTTTGCTTGTCCAGACTTTCTGTAAAATAACATAGAAAATAGTGATGAGAGACAGATTGTTAAGGTAGATATGTAGTTGAAAAGATACATAAATAAATAAATAAATAAATAAATAAATAAATACACACACACACACACTCTGAAGCTGCTAGAAACTTTGCCTGTGTGTGACAGAGACAATGCCAGCGGGCTCCAAGAAGGACCAACCACTGGCCAAAGCTGAGCCCATCAGTGGAAGCACCGCTGGGACAACTTATTGAAGAACGGATAAAAAACCTGTGCAATGGCACCCAGAGAGAGGAGTGAGAATATGTAAGAAAAGCAGCTCTGTGGACACCAAGGTCAGCGTAGAAGGCAGGGGAGGACATGCTCCAGGGGCTGGAGCAGTCCCTGCAGCCCTTGGTGAAGACCATGATGAAGCAAGCAGCTGTACCCCTGCAGTCCATGAGGGTCCATGGCGGTGCAATGGATGTTAAAAGGAGGCTGTAACCCCATGGGAAGCTTGGCCCCATGGAGAGAAGAACCCACACTGGAGCAGGTTTGCTGGTGGGACCTATGACCCCATGGGGGGCCCACTCTGGAGCAGTCTGTCCTTGAAGGACTATACCTCATGGAAGGGACCCATACAGGAGCAGTTCATGAAGAACTGAAGCCTGTGGGAAGGACCTATGCTAGAGGAGTTTGTGGAGGATTGTGTCCCGTGGGAGGGACCCCACAACGGAGGCGGGGAAGAGTGTGAGGAGTCCTTGCCCCGCAGAGGCAGTAGCAGCAGAGACAACATGTGATGAACACACCACTACAAGGGGAGGAGGTAGTGAATTCATGAGTGAAATTAAGCCTTGGGAAGAAGAGAGGGGAGGGGGAAAGATGTTTTAAGATTTAGTTTTTATTTCTCATTATCCTACTCTGATTTGGTTGATAATAAATTAAACTAATTTTTCCAAGTCAAATCTGTTTTGCCCATGATGGCAATTGCTAAATGATCTCTCCCTGTCCTTATCTCAACCCATGAACTCATCATTATATTTTCTCTCCCTGCCTAGCTGAAGAGGAGAGTGACAAAGCAACTTTGGTGGGCACCTGGCACCCAGACAGGGTTAATCCATCACAGAGTGACAGGAAAACTGCCAGGAGATGTATTTATCGTGAAATATTTCAGTAAACTCAGAATTCTGATTAATGTTTTAAAGTAATGAACATGGATATGACACAGTTTCAGGGACTATTTTTGTTGTGTTGTTTAGTTTTTATTTCTTGTTTTAAATCTCCTTTTTTTCATTCATGTGCTAGCTCAAATGTTCTTATAGGCTTGTGAACCTTAGAAAACCTGGCACAATTTTGGGGATTACAAATTTTCACAGCCATGTTTTTCTTTCTCCTCTGTGTTATGGATCTGCATAGTTGCAGTTTTAATAGAGAGACAATTTGCTGTAATTTTGCTTGCAATACATGCATCAGTATATATGGAACAGATTTTAAGCATTAGGCTGTATTTCACACTGGATAAGAGATTCTGTATGTCAGGTATTTGGCTGGGTTAGCAAAGACTTCCAGATCTTCAAATAACTTGTGCAGAACCTTGGCCTTAGAACTGGCTTATTTTGAAAGACATAATTCTCTCCAATTTACTGATGAAAGTGGTGGAAGGTAATCAATTGATACTTTCTGGGTATAAGACTTTGCAAGAACAAAATATAGCAGGTAATATCCCACTCCTAATTATGAGAACATATTCAAACTTCTAACTGGGTAATAAGAAGGTAGCTAGCCTAGCTTTGTGTGAAGTAAATAAAATATCAGCTGTCTAGTGCTGAGTTCCATCTGGGCTGTTATGTCTGCTTTCTCAGGTCATAAAAGAGAAGAAGGGGAAAAGTGATAACAAGAGTGCTAGGTTATAATATCTTTGAGTTTACTAATGGTCTTTTTATGGAAGGGAAAATGAAAAAGGTGATGATTACATCAGATTAGTGCTCTTCAGCTATAGAGATGCATTAAAGTCTTTTATGTAGATCCATTTCCCAAATAGTCAGATGTAAAAGCATCTTGTTCTATCCTGTAGTAAAATCTTCAGGACACTGAATATCTTCTCTAGCCTCTTAAGATACATAAACTGTAGGAATGCAGTTACAGAAATAAATCTCTTTGTTTTCAAAATAATTGGAATAATTTGAGGGTCAGTATTAGAACTGGAATTGTTATTCTTTGTAAGAATACACCTTTCTCACACTAAAGCTTGTTAGAATCTAAGAAGCCAAAAACATCTCACACTAGCAGCATTCAACAAACACATAAACAAAAACCAAAAAGAAGTGAGGAGGGCTTGTTAACATAAAAATCAGGTCATAAATAATTTAAACTGAATCATTTTTTTAATGTAAAAGTCAAGCAATTGCTAAGCTTAGCATGTATCTGTGGCTGTTTACCCTGTTTTACTTGTATAATAAAGTGTTATTTTAGCAGTTAGCATATTAACGTCATGCAGACTTCCATTTGTACTCTTGAATTTACATATTCAAAGATAGTTTGGTGTGAACTCAAGAAATGTAAATATAAAGTAGGACAGACATGCTACAGGATGGGTATAACAATGAAAGAAAGAATAAATTTCCATAATATCACTAGCAAAAGGCTTTAAATTGTGATAAAAGAAGTTTTGTGCCTTCTAGTGAAGCAGCGAGAAAGATTTAGTAGGTATGATAGATTAGAAAAATGGTTCCTGCTCCTATTTCCAGCTTAAAAATATTATTTGACTGGATTTTCAAAATTAGAATTGTAGAGCTATGTAAAATTAATTCTTGTGCTTTGAAGATGCTCTCCTTGAAAAATCAAACAGGTCTCCTAGCCTCTTTCTCTTCAGGACAAATTCTCTTGGGATTGTACCAAAAATGTTCCTGAATATCTGTTCTCCTGAAGTTCAGCAATTCTGCTCTGTGTCTTGCTTATATCTCTCAGGACCTTAAACTCTAGTCCCATGGTTGTGGTAGCCAAGCCTGCCCTTGACTTTATTCAGTGCTTCTTCATTGTTGGTGAGCAGCAGGTCCAACAGAACACCTTCTCTAGTCAGTAGATTGATCACCTGTGTCAAAAATTGCCTTCAACACACTCTGGAATTCTCACAGATTGCTTGCACCTGCTCTAGTCCCCTTACAGCAGATATTAGGAAGATTTAAGCCTACCATGACTACCAGGGCCTGCAATGGTAAGGTTTTCTCCAGCCATCTAAAGCAGGCGTCATCCATCTCTTGATCCAGTGGTTTTAGCAGACACCTGTTATATCACCTGTGATTGTCTGTCTTCTGATCCTTAACTCCTACTCACTAGTTCTCTACTGCTTTCTCTGTGGCTCCAAGGCAGCTTTTTACATTTGAGCCACTCCTTGATGTGAAGCACAACCTCCTCCTCGCCTTCCCACTTTTATCCATCCACTGCAGCACTCCACTATAGAGATACTCCATCTTGTCTTCATAATCCCAGTGACGTTACAGCTCTGCAACTTTGCTCAGACTTCTTATTCATCCTGCTTCTTCTCTATATTACATCCATTTTTATACAGGTATTTGACTTGGGCCCCAAGTCATATTCCATGTCTCTCCAGGTGTAAGAATATCCCCTGCAATGTAGCTGCTGAGATACAGCTATTTTGTCCCTTGTGCCCTCACTTCTCTTCAGTTTAGGAAAACATGACCCAACGCACACAATTTTAAGTACTTGTACTTAAAGTACATTAGCAAGTTTGTTGGCAAAGACACTCCTGCTCACTGCCAGATATCCCATCCCTACACAGTAGTGCTCATTGTTCACAGAGCAATGTGATCATAGGAGCCAAAGCATTGCTTGCAAGATCAAGCTGGTGTTGACTTACTGAAGGAGCGACCTTCTGCTGGAGACTTTCCCCCCCTTACTGAAAAGGCGGAGTCATCACCTTGTCTGCCTCACCTTTCACTGCATCCCCTTGGGCTCTGAAGTACCCTTGGTGCACTTTGGGTTACCCTTATATCACTCTGGGAAAAGGAGCAGGGGTTGTTAGTCCAAGGGCCAGGTAAACCATGACTTTTCTTCTGCAACATCTCAGACCTGAGGCACTGGTAAGTAAGAAATACCCTAAAAAATCAGGTCATATTGACAGATAGCTGCTTTCAACCCCTTAGGAAGGCGTCTCTTATAACTACGATATGCCTTCTTAAACCTGTTTGGGCTCAGCTTGCTCTGAAAGAGCCCCCAGTGGGTCTGGTTCTTCCTTAACCAACGCCCAGAGCACTAGATGTATGCTCAAGTTGCAGATTTGCAGATGGAGCAGGAGGTTTCCCTGCCAGAAGTCACAGCCTATTCTGTCTGAACAGCCTTTCTCCTTCACCTGTTTGAACCTAATTACCAGCTGCTGCTGCTCTCTCCTTGCCTTGCATGGATCAGGGTCTCTCCTGTGCAGCTTTCCTGAAAAGAATGCTTCAATACCTTCTTCAAACTCCCTGATGCTGTGCAGTCTCTCAGATCTTCCCACTGCTCTTTCATCCAGCGGCTCAGTGCCTTGGTCAGAGCACACCTCCCATAGAAGAAGCCCCAGGCCATCTTTGCAGCATGAAATCCAAGCAGTGGCCAGAGCCTTCTCTGTGTCAGAGCCATTAGCATCAGTCAGCACTGGAACTTGTGTCTTGTGGCACGCTAAGACCATCACTGGACTGTCTCCATGTGGTCCTGCTCAATCCTGAGCAGCAATGGCAGGCCCCTGTGTGCCTCTCTTCACCAACTGCAGTCACAGTGGCTGTGTCTCCAGTGTTTCAGTCTATAATTCCCAGCAGCAGCCTGCACATTAGGCAAAGCCCAGGAGAACTGGCAGCAGAGCCACTGCAGCACTCCACTATTGTGAGCAGCAACCACAAACAGCAGCACCAGCAGCCTCCAAGGCACCCTGCCTAGTCCTGCCAGCTGACCAGCATCTTGTCACCAAGCTCCCAAAGCTACTCTGCAAACAGTATGATGCATTCCCACTGGCCTTTTCCTGCCATGCTGCTTCTTTGCAAGCCCGCCAGAGCTTCCCCATAGCCTTTGTGTCCAGTCATAGCTGCTGCTCCAAGTGCTGCCCTCACAGCAGCTGCTTCCACCAAGGCTGACCTGAATGTTACAGTCTGAAGAGCTTCTCAAGTGCAGGGTTTAGTCAAAGACACTCAGCTGTGATATCACAAATAGCAAAACAATGATTTATCAGTGTTACAACACTGAGAGGTGTCAGGTTGACAGGAAATGTGAAAAGTAGTAGGTAGGTTTTTCAAGATTACTGAATACTAAATTTCACTTCAGCATTTAAATGACCATGAAAGCAATTCATCAGTTTATTATCTTACAGTAAAAATATTCATTCTATGGTATTTTTATTATTATAAATTAAGGTGAAAGTTTTTCCTGCAGACAGTTTAAAACTTTTAAATGTTGAATCAATCCAAATATTAGTTCAATAAATAAATTTTAAGCATTGTGGGTTTTTGAGGGCAGCTTCTCATTCAGAATGTGTGTGCATGCTCTTTTTCTCTAAATATGAGAACAATGTAATGTCTGTACATTTTTATGTATGCTGGGTAAGTTCTTTCTCTACCTTTTGAACTCACTGGAGAAACTCAACACTTCTGCAAAGTTCTGAGATCTTGGAAATAACTCTTTAACATTTTGTTAAATTGGAAAGCTGAGTGAAGAAAAAATTGCAGCTTGAGGACATGGTGTTAACAGATGAAAAAGAATCCAGGAAGATTAACAGGATGCTCTTTTACAAAGACTGAACTTGGGGAAAAGCTTCATTCGTAGCTGAGGCCTTTCTGAGACACCAAACTCAGTAACCATGTGACACAAATCTATAGAGAACTAGAAGCTGTTAGATCTAGGGTTGCAACTACTCTGTCCCCTCTGAATGACTGGTCCTGAACATCACTGCATGTTTTATCCAGCTTATATATCCTTATGTGAGCATAGTGAGAAAAAGTTATAACTTTGTGCATTACCATTTGGAACAGCGAGCAGTGAAGCCAACTGCAGCACCTGCTAATGGATAGGCCACTTAAACATATAATGCTTTAAATAAATACATCTTATCAAGACAGAACTAAAACAAATATTATTATACTGGTACCATTTACCCAGCATTTACTGGCACATTTATTGAAAAACCCACCTATGTGGAGCAGAAGGATTTTGTCATCAATATTCTGCTGCTTACTGAACAAAATTTGTAATATTTTACAGATTGAGACCTTATTTTATCCATGCTCAGTGTTATTCCATTTGGCTTATTTAGTTAGAAATGATGAAAAGCAAAGACCAAAAATAATGTGAGGAGTGAAGTTTTACTAGAGCAGGATAAACCATTATCATTCAAAAAGCTAGAGCTCACCTGCAGACTGTTTAATCGAACAGTGGAAATCATGTAACTACACTAGAGCTTTTTGGGTTTGAGGTTTTTTTAAATTGTTCCATTGCAATCTCTCCTGATTCCAGATGCAGCTTTCTCTAATTCCCCTACCTCTTTTAGTCTCTCTAGTCAACAAGTAATTCTCTCTCAGCTGGATTTTTGCTTGATTTCTCCCTTGCCTAGATTGTACAACTAAACTGTAGAATAAATGTTAAGTGACTAGCCACCTTACCTCCTCCTGGCAGGCTGCTGCTGTCCTTCCCCCGAACCTCAGCCTCTCACTCAGCCTCATTTTCAGGCTGTCCCTCACAGTGCTCTTGACTCTAACTCAAGCCCTCAGCAATTGTCCTGACGAAAGAATGTGTTTTTTAAAGATGATTCTGTGTCCACCACCAAACTGCTTGTTATCTTCCTGCTACCTGAATATAGTTATCCCACAATATCACAGGCAAAAGTACGGAAAAATATGGCTCATCTCCTGCATAATCAGTAATCAGATAATCCCCCCCAGGACAGTGTAAAGAGACAGATATCCACTCTGCAAGCAGACCTGTAGCTCCTTTGGCTGGGGTTAGTAATACTGCCAATAGATATAGTAGATTGTTAATAGATTATATATTTTATACCATTGGCCAATTCAAGTAGGCATACTGGTTGATACAACTCCGGTTTTTGTTCTGTGTGACTTCCCGCAGCTAACAAAAGTATTAGGCAGCTATCATTTAGTCAATGCTTTCCTATTTATGTTGCTGAAGTAAAACTTCGAATGAACTCACAAAAGTTGTTTCACTGCAAGAGTCTCTGATGTGATGCAAATATCATCAGTGTTTGTTTTAAAAACAGCCAAATGAAATAGTTATAAAAGTATATCTAAGAAGTACAATTAAATGAAAAGCTATAGATCAATGGCCAAGAAAAAGAAATTATAGTCTTTTGAGATGTCATGAAGAAAAAAAGAAGTCTCATGCTAATTTTTCTTAACTTAATACAGACATTTTCCAGGAGTTTCTTTAATAATCCTGAATATTTTGTTGAATATAATAGCTGAAACAAATTTATAAACCACATATGCTAGTTTCCACTGGGATAGAGTTAATGTCCTTCATAGTAGCTGAGTATGGGGCTATGTTTTCAGTTTGTGCTGAAAGCAGTGTTGATAACACAGAGATCTTCCATTATTGCAGAGCAGAGCTTGCACAGAGTCAAGGTCTTTTCTGCCCCTCACAGCACCCTACCAGTGAGGAGGCTGGGGGTGCACAAGGGACTGGGAGGGGAGCTGGAAGAAGAAGGACAGGGGACATTTGAAGTGATGGTAAACACTGTGCGTTCAGACACCTCCTGCTTTCCTGGAGGTGTCTGAACACTAGTCTGCCCATGGGAAGTGGTGAATGAATTCTGAGTTTTGCTTTGCTTGTGTGTGCATTTTTTTTTTGTTTTACTTTCCTTATCAAACTGTCGTTATCTCAACCCATGAGTTTTCTCACTTTTACTGTTCTGCTTCTCTCCCTCATCCCAATGGGAGGGAGTGAGTGAGTAGCTGTGTGGAGCTCAGTTGCCAGCTGGAGTTAAGCCATGACAGTCCTTTTTGGTGCCCAATATGGGGCTTGAAAAGTCTCCGATAATAACATATTGATGAGGTCTTTTTATCTGTTAACAGTCACAGGTCACAATATTGATTCAACTGTTCTCAATATTAGTTCACCTGACCTGTGCCACGCTATTTTTTTTTTTTGTTGTTGTTTTAAGAATTAAAGACTGTTGTTGGCTTGTGTATTTTTCTGTGATTACTGATATTTTACCTGGGAGGTTTGTAATTAAAACACTGAGCTACAACTTAAAACCAGCGCACCATGTTTTGCAAATATTATGCATATGAAAGCAGAGAATACTTTCTCATTAAAATCCAGTATAAAACTAGCCTAATTTGTGATTTAGCACGATTAGTGATATTTTTACATAATGCATTTTCATTCTGTCAACCATAGTGCAAAAGGTTTTCAGGAAGGAAAAATTCTGGCAACACTTGAGAGACCTAAGGTTGTTTTATCGTATGATATCATATATGATATATATGTTTTAAATCATATGTCAGTGGTGATATTTTCAGATAACCATATCCCAAGATCATATGTACGCATTTGCACCAAGAATTTTTTTACATACTAAGGAAACACATAGGCTACGTGATTTTTGTAACTTCTGGCATATACACTAATATTCTGTATGATAATTAGAATGAAGATTTTCTTTGTTGCCCAAGTGACCTTAAAATTTAAAAATGTTCCTTGATCATACAAATATATCTGCTATGCAGGTGTGTGCATATATATTTGTGTGTATACACCATATATATTTGTATGTGTATTTGCAGGTGTATACACCATATATACATTCCGTGTATATTGGAATACACGTGTGTACCATCCAGCCCATACCATTCCAGTTCATCCCATCCCATTCCAATTCATACGCATACCATCTATTACAATGCTTATGTAAAGTCTGTTCATTGCTTTATCCAGACTAGCAAAGACAAAAGAGTTGCTTTGTGCAGAATAGGCAGCACTTAGGGTAGCCGTGCAGATTGCCTATCTAAAGTTCTCTTAGCCTGGCACTGGAGCTCCTGTGACACTGGCATGCTGAGTTGCAATAAGGCTTTCTGCCTGCTTCACAGATGGCTCTGAATGCAAGCAGCCAAGGCACAAAACACTGTGCATTTGTAGAAGCCAAAATTCCCACATGGTCTATTTGGAGTTGCTGTTTAGTCAGCTTGGATTTTGATCTGTTTTGTGTTATCAAAACCATGGTGTCTGCAGCAGTCTGTAGCATGGCTGAGGTTTTTTGTTACAATATTATGAGCCGACACAGCCTCGATGGAATTTGCATTTATTTCTTTATGCAGAAAAAATTTTTGAAAAATTGGAGCCGATCACCTTGCATCAGCAGAGTGTCCTTTACAAATAGATTGGCCTTCTTGTCCCTTTTTCACATCCAGCTGTTTTGTTAGCAAGCTCCTGTGTAATGATAATCTTTCCTGATTTATTCAACAACAGCTCTTGAAGCTGTACTGGGATTTGACAGTGTAATTACCCAGGCCTTTATAAGGGGTAAGAGTAATGGATCAGAATCCTGGAGTATATAGCTTCCATCCAAACTTTCTGATAATTTTCATATTAAATTTTGGAAACTGAGCTTTCTTAAGTGACCTGAAAAAAATACCTAAGAGGTAATTTCATGCTGTCTCCAGTTCCTTGTGGGTGGTAGATATCCGGTGTCAAATATTGAAAGACTCTCATTGTATCCTTCTGCTTTTGACTGTCATGTTCCTCATTTTATTCAGGAACAAAATTACCCTGAAATTGGAAAATTATTTTACAGAGAACTTTTTTGGAGCCTGTAATTCTTATCACATTTTGAAGAGAATGTTGGTCCATTCAAAGAGAATGGCCCCAAACCCTGTGCATGTAGTTTAGAACTGACTACGAATAACTTAGGTTTAGCAAGATCTGGAAAGATTTATTACTGAAGAATACAATTAATTCCTGTCAATTGATTGAAATTAGAAAATTGGAATTCAGTGACGAGATAATTTGGTGTCTATGGTAGAATGGTGATTAGAGCTGATAAGACATTTGTGAGGAGCTATTTCAATTAAAATAAAGTATCAAAGTCTTTTTCAGGCAATTTTCATCTTAATGATACAGTAAATGTGGAACTGACAGAGATGTTTCAGTCAGTAGACTAAGGTATTTTAAATGTGTTATGGGATATATATAAAAATAATTATGTAAATGTGATGATTAAGTGATGGCTTCATTGTTAAGCCCATTTGCAAATAGATCCTCTGCCAGCCTTGGTTTTAGAAAGGTTTGCCTTTTTAACAGTGCTTCCTTAATTAGAGAAATGAAAAATGTTAATTTTTGTCTTTTAATTTCTACTGAAACAAACAATTTTCTAATTATCAGTTTGACATGACCGATTTGAAGTAATCCTAGGGGGAAAAATGTAATTATTATTGGTATCTAATAATCTCAATGTAGCCTGATAGACAACACAAAATTAATAGTTCTTACAGGGATTTCTGCTGGCATCAAAGCTCAGAAGGAATAGTGCCATTTTCTGGTGGTGGTGTTGTAGTACTTCAGTAGAAACTACTCATGGATTTTGAGGAATATTTGTACTTCTTTTAACCTCAATTAATAAAGCTCCGTACACCTGATAAATCTCAGTTTATCAGCTTGATTATGTTTTTCTTCTAAAGTCCACAGGACCAAAGGATTTTCCCAGTTCACATCTCTCCCCATTGTTTCCTATGTGCCTGCCTCTAGTCAAGTTTTCAGGTTTAAGTTTCTCAACTAAATATAAAATATATGAAAGATAATATCAAAATACAAATATAAAAGATGTGATAAGCAGTTAGGGAAGCAGGTGGAGTGGATTGCAAATTTTGAGAGGGGAAGGTAGCAGGTGGTTGGAGAGAGGAAGAGAAAATGTAGGAAAACTTGCTCTCTTGCGACGCAGGAATGGAAGTATTCCTACATAGGTGCAGAGTCAGAGCCTCACGAAACACCATTCCCGACCAAAATGCCGTTGTGCTGTGCCTTCCATGCTAAGCAGCTCCAGAGAACTTGCAGCTGTGATACAGACGTACATGAACACAGATACAGACTTACACAGAACAGAAAATATATGGGAATGAGAGAGGTTAAAGGGGCTCGCTGATAGCATTAGTCATCATCAAAGACATTAGGCTGAGCGTTTCAGCAGCATGATTGTTGCCGAAATTTCTACTGGCATTCGAGAAAAGATGATAGAGTGGATAATGAGTCAATATATAAGAAGGAAATCCTCCATAATTAGAGAGCTACACATGAGAAATCATGAAAAAGCTGCTTTGAAATTATACCTTGCACAAAATATGGGCTGATATCATAGGGACGCTAAGGATATGGTTGCTATTTGCATTGCAATTGGAAAATGCTTTGAAATTAATGGAAAGATGAAATTATTTGAGAAAGGCATAGCATTTTTTCCTTATGTTGTTTTAATTCCTTGGCTAAAAATCCCTTTAGTCCTTTTCAAGTAAAACCCAACATTTTGTGGTTTAAATGGTTTTCTAAGAGATCACTTTAGCTATGAGTATTAAGACAATGAGTAAAATTTTTTGAAAGTCTTAAGTGAAGATGAAATGCAATAATCACACAGTATAAGAAGAATTATTAACCCAGAGGAGACATAAATCCTGAAGTGTATATTACTGGACTTAATTAATAGTTTTCTCCAAAAAGCAGTACAATGCGAACAATATAGTTTCAAAATTTCGAAATAGCTGCCCAAATATTATTGTGGCATATTGGGTTTTTTTTTAATATTAAAATAATACATATTTTTGGTACATTATGTAATGGTTATGATAAGGATGTCTGGTAGCAGTTATTTCTGTAAAATTCTGTTTATCTGCTTGCTTTTTCATGCTGGTCATCTAATGACATTTATATGAATACATATATAAAAATACATATAATATCAAATTTGTGCATATGCAAACAAATAGAATATCAAATCCTAGCTGGTGCTGAGTATCTGTCTCCTTGTATGTATAAAACAATTAAGGAATTGTATTTAACACATTAATAGAAATTACTTAACATATTGTGATAGTCTTCATTATGGATTGTTTTGTGTCAATATTTGTGCTTGTCCTATCTTCCTCAGGTAATTGCTGGGAACAATCACCATTGCAGTTCATCTAAAAATGTTTCTTGATCAGTTATTCAAGCCAACATATTACACTTATTTCTGTGTTTCTTAAAAACAAAATCTCATAATGCCATATTAACTTGTTTATTTCAACATGGAGCAGCATAACCCATAACTGTTACAAAATTTAATCTATTTTGATGTAACAGGGCTTTCCGTTGCAGTGCATGTTAAACTTCCTTTCTTTCTGTGCTTAAATTTACTTCAGTGCCGAATTATTTACAATAAAATGTTTTTGTTTGCTTGTTTTTGCACTGCTTCAATGTTTTCCCAGGTGAAACCCATGAATGGTTACTAGATGGTGTTCTTTTCCTCGCCTGAAGGAGATTGGTTTCTTACTCTTTGACCAGAGTTGATAAGCTTCATGATGAACTATATTGCTTCATTCAAGAAATCAGTCAGTTCAGGGAGGTCTTAACTGCCTATGTACCACACAAACACTACCCTTAGCACATTAAGACAGCATACAAAAATCTTGGTGATTAAAAGAGTGAATAATCATCTTGTAACATATCTTTATTTTTTTAAATGTTAGTTGCTATCAGTATGTGAATAATATTGTAACTGCACTCCTTGTGATCAAGTCCTGTAGGTCATCAGTCACCATCCAAAGGTGGTAGCATCCAGTGGCTGATAGCAAAATGCAAGTGCCCATTTATAAATCTGCAACTCAGACCTTCAGAACCACAGCATGTTTGCAAACTAATGTTTATTTCCACATTCCAAATTAACGCACAACATCTGTTTGGGTTGCACATACTCTCGTCAAATAATTATGAATTTGGATATTATGGATTACATCATGAATTCCTGTAATAAAGTGAAGAATGACCAGATGCTAAAAGCAAATGACACCACATGGTGGACTAAAACATAAAGTTTGGTATTAGGATTGTACAGTTACAATATAATCTCTTAATAACTTATAATTCAATGATATTTAGTCCTCGCACACCTGTTTTGAATTTCCATACACCTATTCTACGCATTCTCCTTCATATTGCCCTGCACGCCCCATCTTTACAAAAGAAAAGGCTTTGGGTTTGATGTTTGTTAGTGACAGGTGGAAAGTTTAGGTTACAGTGGTGGGTACCATACTATAAGTCTTTTCTTGCCCTTCTATCTTTCTTTTCTCCTGGTTGCAATAATTCCCTATCAGCACATTTTGTTTCCCTGGCCATACACAAAAAATCTAATAAAGACACCAGAACAGAGAGCATTTATGTTCCAAAGCAAGCAGAGACCTCTGAAAATGACCTTTCCAGTCAGTTCTCTGGATAGAAATCCTTAAAAGTACATGGATCCTCTGCAGTTACAAGAAAGATTCTTTTCAGCATAAAACTGTCGAGATTCTAATCTCATTTTTGCATGTCTAATAAACAGCTTTTTTATATTTTGCAATTGCAAACAGCTAGATGAGACAGCTGGTGCATAATGGCATACACGTCCTTTTTGTATCGAACTGGCACTTTGCATTGGAATACAAATGTCTTGGAATTACAGAAATAGCTTTTCATATAGGGCCAGTTGTATTTCAAATTTACAAGATGTAAAGACCAAATACCATATAAGGCAATTGACATCTGATGGCAGCCTGTGCAGAGCATGAGCACTCCATGTCTCCCAGGAGGCAGCTGGTTAATGACACAGATTTAAATGTATTTGGCAATTGTTGCTTCAAGGGGCACTGTAAGAGTATTAAGCTCAAAGATATTTTATTCATCATTTCTTTAACCTTCATTTGATACAGTCTGATATATATTGTTAGGTAGAACTTGCTGCCTCATTAGTATTTCACTGGTTTGAGCACACTGAAAGGAAATGGGTGACATTCACCAAATCCTCACATAACACACATAAATTCAAGGTCTCTTGCTACTTTTGGATGGAAGAATGTAAGAATTAAAGCAAAATTACAAGCGAAAAAAGAGGGCTATTTTTATAGAGCAGATTATCTATACTGAATATAAGGTAAATTTAATTTGATTTATTTTGTGGCAAAAGGTGGTCATCTTCTCCACATCCAACTTATAAATTAGACAACAGCTACCTCCACATATAGTAACAGCAGTGCTTCTCATGTCTAAAAGGAGTTTTGAAGTTGCCAATTTCAGACCTTTTTTCTTTCCAGGAAAGGTAGTGAAAGGGAGAAGGAATTATAATCAATTATAATCACAGCAGCGATGAAAAACATGAGTCATTCAGGTTTCCCTGTTTAGCAAATTGCCCTTATCAAGGATTGGATTGGTATAGAGCCATTTATGCTTTAGAGGGGATGCCCTCTAAATGGTGATATCGGAATTCATATACATTATAGAGACACCTGTTGGGTAATACAGTTCTTTGCTCCTCTGTGCTTAATTCTTTATTATTTCATCTCTTTTATTTTTTTTCAGGAGCTCATGAATGAGTGGCATGGGATGAAGTCTACTTGAAAGCATCACTCAGGTAAGCAAGGGCTTGGCTGCACCTGCCCCGTTGAAACTCATCAGGTGACTGGTATGTGCTGTGAAAATGAACCAAGTACATTCGGGCAGGATGTGTGTGTGTAGCTCACCCGAAATACACAGCCTACATCTGCCCTCCTGTAATGGTCTTGGTAGGCATAGAAAAGTAACACAAAAGGACAGACAAAATCGTAGCTTTACATCCATGTTGCCCATTTGGGGTAGAATGGAATGTGATACTAACCCAGGTAAGTTACCTACAGAAAATCAGAGATGGTCTTGGAGTGGTCAGAACGATGAGGCTATTGGTGACCTCCTGAGGTAGAAAGCTAAACCACTGAAAACAGTAGCTCTTTGGTGGGAACATATCTATCTATATATCCAACCCAGCGTAGAAGGATGAGCCAAAGGCCCACTAAATGTAAAGGCCAGGCCACCAGCCAAGACATGGACATGTCAACCAGCTGGAGTCTTGTTTTCCTGAGTCTGTGGTACCAATCACAAATGGACTAGAGACACTGATTTTGGTGAATGTGGTCAGTACAGAGAGGGTGGATTTGTCGTAGAACAGAAATTGATGTCCACCCACCATCCCCCTCCAGCATAGTAAATAAAATTGGAAAATTATTTCATTGAGTGGTGAAGTTCTGGTTCTGCAGCTACCACACTCTAAGTGCCTTTGTGGCAACACAAAAGGGGATGTCCTGATTGAATATGCAGGAGAACACTTTTGTTTTGACTTATCTCTGGTGGAAAAATTGAGTCTAACAAATCTCCAGAAAATCTTTATAAGGTTAGAGCAGCTCTAATTTACTCCAAAAACAATGGCTATTGAATCAGTAAATTTTTAAAAAAAATTTTACATGGACTGACAAGAGTCATAAATAACTCAGTGAGAATTCATTTTGAGATTTTGAACAAGATAAAGAAAAATTACCCAACCAAGCAGTAGGGTCCACTTGGTCAAAAAGTCAGAACGCAGGTAAATGAGTTGCTAAGATCTGTGAATGTCTGAGAAATATTTACCTTGAGAAAGACACAAGGCATGACTGTGATCCATCATGGACATTCCAGGGAGTTCCTCTCCCCATATTTGGGAATTAAATATCTCTGACATAGTTTTGCTGTTTACCTCTTTGTTACAACCAAGAAAATGACCCAGAAGGGCTGTTGAGCTTACATTTAAGTACAAAACCCTACAGCCACAGGTGAACCACTAATATTCTTGGTTGTTTATAGCTAAAAATGAAACAAATGTGATTTTTATTTTAAGGAGATTGTTCTGTAAAATATCTGATGGCTTAATACAGAATTTTAGCTACAAAGAGCTACCTGCAACAGTTGCAATATAATTGGTTATACATGTATTGGAATTTTGCTGGGAAAAGGGGCTGAAAAGGTATTTAGGCCAGACCGCTGTACTTTTTCTCCATAGTCTGTGAGAACACAACAAGAGAGAAGGTATGTTAGCTGCCCCATATCCATTCATCATTAAGACCAGGAACTGTATGAATTCTGCATTCAGAGTATTGGTCATTACCTATCAAAAATATTATCTGGTTCTTGAGGTATTTGCGAAAATCAAGACACATAGCTCCATTGAGAGAATATATATGTGCATTTTTGGAAAGTGGTAAGAACAGTTGCTGTTTCTCTGGGAATTCAATTGAGAGGATGATGCACAAGCCAAACACAAACCTGTCAAAGTTAAGCACTCCTTTTTTAATAGATCCAGTTCTCTGATAATCAGAAACTGGAAGTAGATGAGAGAAGGCAATGCTTTAATAAATCAGAGAATATTGATTCCTATGGTGGGAATTTTCAGATGAAATGTTAGTTGTCCACATCTGAGCTGATCACTAGAGGCTCCTTTTGGAGTCTGTGGGAAAATATTGCTCCTATATGATCCTTCTGATTTTAGCAACAGAAATTTCTCTTCATAAATTTGAAGTAATGAAGTGTAGAATATCCTGCAGACACAGAAAGGCCAAACCCAAGATTCCACAAGTATTTATAGTTTAGGAAGAAAGGCTCACCTCCACAGGGTAATTTATTGCCCAAGTGTTAAAAAGATCAGTTAAGTCAGAGAGCAACACAGCTAAGTCTCATTCATTGTATGTAAATTGTCTTCACTTTTCTCAGAAAATTTAACATTTCCCACATTAAAAATGAAGGAACAGAACCTCCAGATGGACTGATTTTCCTGTCAATTCCCAGAAGTTCATGAGGTGACATCCGTATCAGACAGAAATTCCAGGCAATGCTAATGCCAATATCTGACTCCAGGGCAAGTGGAGGACTCTCACTCAGGTATTCTCCTCAGCTAGCATGTGCCACTAGTTTACCTCAGCCACAAGATCATCCATCTACTCAGGTGATACTGTAAACATTTCTTTGCCTCCAAGGGAACTGTTGGAAATATTCATCGCTCCTTTCCCTTCTTCTACATTAGTTCTTCCTTCACCATGAAGTAAGACTGAGTAGAAAACATTAAATTGAAATAGGTCAGAAAATTAGTACAGGTATTTTTACTAAACATGGAGAAATATGGTATTTCCCGATACAGTTGTTTATTGTTTTCTAGAACAGCAAAGTCTGAAAATTAATGAGAAATGATAATTTTTAATTTCTATGTTGCATTTAGTGAATACTGTATTGTGCTCTGCACACTTTTCCCTTTTAAATATGCAAGTTGGGTTTACAATGGTAAATGAGTAGGGAATATGATTTGAAGTAGTGTAAATGTGAAAATATGTCTCTCATAAATTATGAGAGGAGGACAGCAACGCATTTTAGTACTTTGCCTCCCAAATGACTGTAATGCTGTTACAGGCAAATACTGTTCCATTTACCTCTGTAGGACAGCTGTCTCTGACAATGCAGTGGAGCAATTGCTGCCTGCAACGTTATACAGGCTTTTAAGAAAAGCAGTGAGTGTTACATGTAACTGAAAAGCAGAGGAAAATTTATACAAATGTATATTAATGGAATAGAGGGAGTTTGTGCAGGGAACCGGAGCTTTATAACTCCTGAAAGTGATGACATGGGGGTTTTAGCAACAAAAGGATCTGAAAAACTTGCACTTAAATCTCATTTGAGATGCATCATCACTAACGGCATAATGCCTTTTCATTCTTTAAGGGGATTTTATCTTACTATAAAACCCACACAGCAAAAATCTTTTAGATCACTTGACTCTACTGAGTTTCTGTTAGAACATCTCCGTTAATGACCAGACGTCAGTGAACCTAATTTGTAAGATCTGATAATATTTTAGTCTAAGGTAATGTGAATGATTTTCAGTGATGTGTATGTATACAATTATATCCATTAAAATGTCATAATTGCAATTACAGATCAAGTATTTGCATGTGGCTATAGCCAAATGCCTGATTTCCCAAGTTTGTTTGCTAATTTGTACTGTATGAGGTCTCAAATCAAGCATCACTACCTTAAAATTTTAGAAAAGCATCTGAATAGATGTTCAACATAAAGAGTAGGCAATATTAAACATTTTTTCTCCCCTCTGTTCCCATGTTAATCAGAACTTTGACATTATCTAATGTTATTAAAAGCATAATTATTTTGGAAGAAATTTGGGGCTGGCTCTGCACACAGTGTTTGAAGCTAACTGCCAGGTCTGTATTCAGTACACATGAAGTGGAGGCAGGTCAGCTGTTTGTTCTACAACGAACGATTTCTGAAGCAAGTAAGAAGGAAAACAGCAATAAGACGATTGCTGGCACTTTTGTTATAACTTGCTATTGAGGCGTGAAGTACTCATTGCCAAGAGGCACCTGCAGCTGAAGAGGGGCTTGTGCTGAATGCTTGAATGAGAATTGGAAGTAGGAAATAATATAGTCTATGAGCACTGCAAATTGTCTGTAAATAAACATTCTTCCACAGATCTCTAATGCAGTTAAATACTAAAAGTGTTTATCCATAGGAAGGGACAACAGTCTTCTCTCGGAGCAAGGTTAGAGCACTCCCAAAGATTTCAGCGTAACCCTATGATTTTTCATAATACTCAGGACCCTATCTGTGGTGGAGCTACATCACTCCTTGCCCCTACGTGGGATGGGATCTTTTTACAGGAGCCTGACATTTAACAGGAAGAATGTCTTTTCGAAATAATAAAAGCAGCTATAGACTTCATTGTGATGCTTTTGATATAGATCATGACCTTGAGTCTCATCGTTGAGATGAGCTGACTTCCTGCAAGGGTGTTATCAGGATCTTTCTTAACCGCTGGTAGAATAAACTCTGAAGAGGAGTTGAACAAAGGAGTAGCTTTTGGAAACTCCTAGCTTGACATGTCACATAATTGCTGGTATGAACTGGATAGTATTGGATGTGTATATATATATAGAATTCACTACAATAACCATGTTGCCCTATTTCATAAGAGCCTGTCTGTCATAATTTTTTTGGCTCCTTGTCTGTTTTTACCATTCTCTAGTAGGTCATCTGCTGCATTTTAGGAGATTGGGAATTAAATATTTTTATTAACAGAAGTCCAGAGACTTTAACACCTCTGACCTTTAAATCTTGAAAATAGGAATCACAGTAGAAACCAGGTTACATAAGCATGTAGTGGAGTTTGAGAGGAGAAATTGCATTGTTTTGACCCAGTAAAAATAAAAGGGCAAGGATATCAGATTCTGGATACCAGTATCTAATAGTAAAGTTGAGCCATTAGGCCATTCACTATAGGCCTTACAAATGACTGCTGGATCTGTAGGTGTAGATTTACTCCTAGGTTGTGTTAGCCCTTTAGTGGGGCACAAAGGCTCCCTGTACAAGAGTTCAGTCTGCAGAGTAGGCATCACCATAAGCAAATGCAGAAAATGCAGAAGAAAAGTATTTTTAATAAATTTTGTCATTCTCTGAAACAATTTTTTTTTTTAATTATAGTCATGTGCTTAATTTTTCTTAACTTTTACAGGTTCATGGAGGATTTTGAAATTCTACCAAAACCAAATATGTTTTAAGTCCTGAAAAATCTGCTTCTAGCTATGCTCTGAATTTAGGATTTTATGTCTGGGGTTTTACCAGCAGAGACTTATATGATCACGGCCTTCGGTTTTACAGAGTTAGAGGGTGTTTGGGGATAAATTTCTCATATTTGTGTGTTTTTAATGTTCTTTTGTGTTCTACTTCAGATTTTTAATCCTTTCTCTTGGTGGAATCTGTCCTTCAGTAAGAGCAGCAGCACGCATACTTGAACGATGCCATTACCTTCCTCTGTCTACTAACTAGGTTTACTCTTTACCTGATCTTATTTGCTTACCTCCTGAAAACAGTTGAAGAATTTGTGCTCTTATTAACCAATACAAACAAATATTTGGAAAATAGCTACAGAAAATCTAGGTTCCCTTGGCTTAGACATTGGAATAGAAAGCCTGTTCTACTGTTCTTCATCAAGAGTATCTTGTTAAGCATTTATTTAACCTAAAATATCTGTGCAAAGAAGACCTCTATTTCAAGTTGAGGACAATTTCTCAGAGTTTGGGTATGCACTGTTTTTTCCTGTAACAGTCCAATGACCTTTTCTGGATGTCAAATTTTTTGAGGGATGTATTTTTATTGTAGGATTATGTACAGCATTAAGTACAGCACTGTGTAACCCTCGATGTTTTCAGGAAAACTGAGCTACAGTTCAAAGACAGAAGCAAGAACCGGGGCTGTTTGAAACACTTTTCTCACAAGAAAAAATATTTGAGAACCTGTCAGAGCCAACCTACAGATGAAACCTGACATGAAGCACCAAGCATTATAATGCACTTGCTGGGAAAATGTGAAAACAAAATGCAGCTCTTCCAGAAAAAAAATGAGTATGTGACTGAGACAAAGCTTCTCTGCTCTGTGACTTACAAGAAATGCAGGAAGACCTTGACAGGCTTCTGATGGTGAATTAATTTGAGTTTGGATTCAAAGGTTAGAGTGTAATAACACTTTGATCGCTACCTTTATAGGAAAAATATATTCTACATTATTCACAGTTTCAACTTTGTCATTACCACATTATGACATGTAGAGGCTTTGCACATTATGACTCACTTTACCCTGTGATGCTATCATAGTAGCAGAATCTTCAGGAAAAGGCTTTTTTTGTTTTAACCTCTGATATTTTAAGAAATAAAGTCATTAATTGATGTGGAGATGAAAGAAATAAATCACTTCATCTTCCTTACCTCTTATCCCGTAAGAACATAACTTCAAAGGTTCTTGATGTTGCACAAAGTTGACAGAAAATCAAAAGCACTCTTCTGAGCTTTTATTTCCAGCCGCACAAACTCTTTTTCATTATTATTTTTCCTGTTCTAGATATGTGAGAAGTATTTCATAGTGTGAACTGAAATATAAATGGTTAAAGCCATTGAGATGTCTTTGAGAAGGATACATTGAAGTTTTGTGCTGTTATTGAAGAGGATTTTCTGAAGTTCCCTGACATATGAGGAGTGATTATCATTACTGCAATGCCTCATTCCAGGAAATATAGACCTTCTTCTAGCACTATGTTAGCTCTCCAACTAATTTCTAAATCAATACCAGAAGCAACTTTATTATTGAGTGGAAAGCTAGTGAGGAAGACACTCTTCTTACATTTAATAAGAAATTTTTGATAGTCCTCTTAAGAAACTTGCTCCTTGGGGCACCAACCACATGAACTCCTTCTTATTCATTCTACACTGCATTATTTTCAGTAGATAGTTCTCTTAGATGGCAGAGGGTTTGAAAGGGAAAAGGATCATGTTTTCTCCCTAGATTGTGGACTGTCATCATGTTTTACATGAAAGAACTATCAGGCAGTGCTATCAGGTAAAACACAGCATTGGCAAAGGAAGTAAGGTGCCACACAGTGAGATATTATCATGCCTTTTCTTTTTGATTTCGAGCATCTTGTACTCCATTTTATAGCTTGAGAGATGGGCAGTTGTTTGGATAGACAACTAAATCATATAAAACCCCCATGATATTTGATCCTCAGGCTTTCAAAACCATAGAAACTGGATGAATCAGTTCCTAGCCATGGAACTTTCTGTTCTGAAAGAAAGACACTAACCGGTCAGAGGATGCACACCAAGATTAGGGCTGTGATTCCCGGATTCAAGAAGTCACTTAATTCAGTTTGAATCCATATCTGGAATAAAGGCAGAATTTCAGATACATCTTCTTTTTAATGTGTTTCATTATTTTCTTAAATTAACCAATTTATTCAGCTTTTGTTTGCAATGCCATTCTCTCTCCTTGTCCAAATATTTTGACTGATAAAACCCTATTAGTAAGGCACCTAAGTATGTGGTCAAAATATTCAGCTCTCAACTGAATACGTATTTGCTACTTTTTATTTTTTAGAAGGTATTTGGGCCTGTTGATGTACTGTTTCTAAGAACACACACACAAGAAAAAACACCAAATCTGTATGTAACTTAACTTTTGAACAATTTAAATGAAAACAAAAGACAATTGAATAATTGAATGGGAGTGCTTTTCAGTTCTTCATCTCTCTGTCCAAGTGATTTTAGGCAACAGTCCTCCTTTTGTAAAGATGGAACATTTGAGATCTTTTGAATGCTCCAAACATCAGATATAACACTTAACAGTATTTTATCAATAAAATATTAAAAAATACATTTTCCCTTATTTTTCACAGTCACCATCTAATTTTTAATAAATTTATAAAAACTGGAAAGTTCATTATTCAGAGCCTTTACACTGTTTCACCTACTAAAAGTCAAATACACACTAAAATTTTGTAGCAGCTTATTGTTTTGAAATTAAGCTTGTTTAACAACTTGTTTCCCTTGGAATATAATACAAATGTTACTGAACTAGAATAATTTTCTCCTGAAATTCAGTTTAATGAAATTATTCCATCCTAATTTAATCTTTTCATTCTAGATATGTCTACAGTGACTCCACTGGTCTATTTTGATAGATGTACTCTGCTTCATGGTTATCCCTAGAGAATAAATTTCTGCTGAACAAAAGAATTTACCATTATATCTGGCAGGTCAAATTGTATAAGTCATGGATTAAAACAAACAGACAAACAAAAGTACTTTTTGTATCACAGCCACAATACACAAATGTTTACTTTTTCTCATCTTTGCTTCCAATTCACACTTTAGAAAACAGTAATACAAAAGTAAAAAACTTTGATGAGCCTGTGCTGAGAACTTTTGTCACTCAGGTTATCTAAAGTTCACCAGAACAGGCTCATAGCTTTCCTTCTACTGTGCTTTCCTCATCACAAGGTATTTTCTATCTTAGATATATTTTGCTACACACCCAAATCTCCTATGCTCCCTTTTCTGAAATGGAATCTACAATTTGGGGGGGGGGGGGGGGGTGGTGGGGGGGGGGGGGG
>VZTI01000922.1:276289-288491 GCA_013397865.1 Struthidea cinerea | reverse complement strand
AGGGGGGAGGGTTGGGGGTGGGTAGAGGGGAAGGGGAATGGTTGCAGGGGGCTTCAAGAAACAGTTGAGGTGGAAAAAAAATATAATTGCCTGTGAATGAAAAGGTTGAAAAATATGCTCTAATTCGATCATTCATAGGTTGAGAGAAGACTAGACAGTAATAGTTTTTATTTTTTAAACTTTCGTGAGATACCGTAACACCGTTTGGGAGGCATAGATGTGATACCCTTCTAAAAAACAGAGCAGCAATATATTAACTGAACAATATGCTATTTTAAATTAGTTCTGACATGGAAAACTAGGATTTTGGACATTTTCTTAGCAGTATTTGCCCAAGAGGTATTATGTATAAATTAATTAAGCAATCAGTTAAAGGAGGTTTTACTTGCTTGACTATATTTTTATCATTATTTACAATCACAACTTATTCTAAATACAAAAATAATTGCTGTTTTCAAGCTTAGTAAGCTGCACAGGAACATTTTAATATACTGGCTTCACTGAAGATCTCTAAGCATATTTCTTAGGTAAGATATAGTTGCAGATCCCCTGAGTGTTTAACATTGATAATTCAACTTTGTAGCATTCAAAAGGAAACATTTATTTTAACAGGACAGCTGTGATGAGAAATCCTGATCCAAAAATGGCAATGTAGGATAAATAAAACAATGGAGGCTGCATGAAAGAGGTTAATAATGTTTTGGGGGGCGGGTATCACTTTGGTAAGGAAGCAGATATAAGCAGATATGTTTTGGAGTATTTGGAGGAGTATTTATCTACATGAGGATGAGTTCTAATGCACAGCTACAATATCAATCTTAATTAAGCCAAGATTATAAAACTGCTTCATCCCCTGTTCTGCATGTCTTGACCTTTGTGGAAGTATACTGGTCACAACAATGCTCACCCAGCAGTTTTCATTGTTAAGAACCATATCATGCAAAATCATCTTATGGTCAAAAGGGTAGAGCCAATGTAGAGCCAAAAATATATACTTAGTTGGTTTTTTAACAGTCTGACAGTCCAAATTATCTATTTAATACAGAAAAGACTCTATAATAATACAGGAGAGTTTTGTTTGTTTTTTCCTTTGTTGCTGTTATTTTCAACCTGCCAGTGCTCCTCTGTTCTTTTCATGCTGGTCATTTGTAGTACCTTGAGGAGAAGCACGGAGAAGTACCACAAGTCTTTGCCAGAACACATGTGATGTTCATAGCGGGGCTTTCTTCCTTTCCTCTGCCAGTAAAAGCATGATTTCAGCATCACCACTTTCTTTATCTCAGCTTGGAGGCCTATTTTGGTCTGTTAGGGCAATTCACCTCTTTTTCTGACTGGCCAGTGTAGCAGGACCAGCATTCAACAGACAGTATTACACAGTCCTGGCTCGGTCTGGAGAAACTTAAGTCACATTTACTGGGATACAGAGTTCCAAACTTTTCATAGGGATAGTTACTTATCCTTTTTCTTGTTTTTTTTTTTTTTGAAACTGAGAAGCTTTAAGTCTAAGGCCACATTTTCCAAAGGTGACCTCTAATTTCTTGTGTTTTGCCTGGACAACTTCAGTATAGTCAGAAGGTCTGGGTTTTTTTCCAGGCTGCTGAGTTCTCCCAGCACAGATCACTATGAAGGGCGAACACTCAAGTCAAGGTGTGCCTACATGGGCATCAAAGCTCTGGGTAAATGAATTGTGTCAGGATGCAATTCCTGTACTCAAGGTCATACTTCATGTCAGATGGAAGCATGCATTTGCTAATGCAAAATATGGGAACTTTCACTCCAGTGCTGAATGCAGCAGGGATTTGTATCTTCCACCTGTTGTAATTCACGACCTTAGCAAAGGGAATAGAATTTCAAAGAAAAAGAGATCATCTGAGAGAATAGAAATTCTGTCTTTCAGATGAGAAAATGCTTAGTTGTTTGGGGGGCTTTCAGAAGTGGATTATGGTGTGTTTAGATTTTACTAAAATCTAAAGCAAAGCAAACGTTCTTTATATGAGCCTTTAAAGGAGTTTTATCTCTGTTACTGGCAACTGAATGCTCTCATTTGCTTTTGCTCTCCTTTTTCATTATACAGCTTTCATCTGAGATGTCCATTATCAGAACTCACTTATTAAAGATGGCATCAAAAGAGCAAGATGCAGTTTAGGTGGAAGTCTAGGTCAAGGATAATAAATATTTATTAACAGAAAATGTTGTCATACTGGTGAGATGCTGACTGTCTTCAACCAAAAGATTTCTGGAAACAGAAAGCAATTCTTTGCAGAGAGACTCCCAGGAGGATTCAGTACTTGCTATAGCTAAACTTTACAACAGCTGTTAGATGTCCTCAGTACCCTTTCTTAAGGTTGCTACTTGACAACCCTTTCCATGAAGATGTTTTTCCTAGTATCCAATCTAAACCTTCTCTGGTGCAACTTGAGGCCATTTTCTCTTGTTCTATCACTTGTTGCCTGGGAGAAGAGATTTACATCTCACCTGGCTACAACCTCTTTTTCAAACAGAGAGTGATAATGTCTCCCCTGAGCCTCCTTTTCTCCAGGCTAAACAACCCAGTTCCCTCAACTGCTCCGCACAGGACTTGTGCTCCAAATCCTTACCCAGCTCCATTGCCCTTCTCTGAACACGCTCCAGCCCCTCTGTGTTTCTTGGAGTGAACGGCCCAAAACACAGGACTTGAGTTGCAGCCTCACCAGTGCCAAGTACAGGGGACCAATCCTGTGGTCCTGCTGGCCACATTATTGCTGGTACAGGCCACGATGCCATTGGCCTTCTTGGCCACCCGGACACACACTGGATCATGTTCAGCTGGCTGTCAACCAGCACCTTTTCCAAGCTTGTAATGCTGCATGGGACTTTTGCAACCCAAGTGCAGGATCTTGCACTTTGTTCAACCTTATACAACATGACTTGAGCCATCAATCCATCCTGTCCTGATCTCTCTGCAGTGCCTTCCTACCCTCCAGCAGATCAACACTCCCACCTAACTTGGTATCCTCTGCAAACTGACTGAGGGTGCGCTTGATCTTCCCTGTCCAGAGCATCAAAGAAGATGTTAAACAGAACTGGCCCCAGGACTGAGCCTTGGGGAGCCCCACCAGCTGCCAACTGGATGTAATTCCATTCACCACCACTCTCTGGGCTCTGCCATCCAGTCATGTTTTTACCCAGCCAAGAATACACCCATCCACACCATGGGAAGTCAGTTTCTCCAGAAGAATGCTGTGTGAAACATGGTCAAAAGCTTTACTAGAGTCCAGGTAGACAGCAGCCACAGCCTTTCCTTCATCCATTAGGCAGGTCACCTTGTCATGGAAGGGGATCAGCTTGGTCAAGCAGGACCTGCCTTTCACAAACCCACGCTGGCTGGGCCTGAACACCTGATTGTCCTGTAATTATTGCATAATGGTACTCAAGCTGATCTGCTCCATGACCTTCCCTAGCACTGAGATCAGACTTCAGGTCTATAGTTCCCCAGATTGTCCTTCTGGCCCTTGTAGATGGACATCACATTTGCTAACCTCCTGACAAGTGGGACTCTGCCAGTCCTCAGAGTACTCTCAGGTGAATCTATCCACTTGTGTGGGTTTAAGTTGCTTAGCAGGTTGCTGGTCATTCCCTCCTGGATGATAGGGGTTTCATGCTGCTCCCAGATCAGGAGACTGGGTACCTTAAGGACAATTGGTCTGGCTATTAAAGACTGAGACTAAGAAGGCATAAACTTCCTCAACCTTTTCCTTATCCTTTGCCATTGTATTTCCTCCCACGTCAAGTAAAGGATGGAGATTTTCCTTCATCCTGTTGCTGATGTACTTGTATAAAAATTTCCTGTTGTCTTTTACTGCAGGGGCCAGATTAAATTCTAGCTGGGCTTTGGCCCTTCTACTTTCCTCCCCACATAACCTCACAGTATCCTTATAGTCTGACTGACTTGCCTGCCCCTTCTTCCAGAGGTGATACATGCTTTTTCCCACTGAGTCCCAGACAAAGCTGGAAGTTCAGCCATGGGGTTGGCCTGCTCCTGCACCTTTAAGATCTCTATATTAAAGCACAGGACGAGTGGGCAAACTGGTCTCCCGAGGTTGCAGGCAGCTTCTGAGTGGATCTCATTTTCCCCTGAATTTATTAATCAAATTCTCTGACTTTTATACCTTTTTCCATTGTAAAATTTGGGACTGTTTATCTACTTTCTTTTAGGGTTTTTACACTGTGTGGCAGTACTGAAGTAAATTCAGTGCAGAAATCAGTTATCAAAAGAACGGTATCCTTTAGGAGTGTTCAGTTGACTGACACAGGCCTTTGCTTTGGTTTTGTAGTGTAGCTGAAAAATGAAAACAAATCTGTCCTCTAAATAATTATTTAATGTCAGGAGTAAATTACATAGTGTGTGTGTGGGGAAAAAAAGTCTACAGTATTCTGAGCTAGAAGTCTTGGTGGAGCTGTTCAAATTAGGGGACTGATTCTCATTGCTTCAGCATAGCACCATGAATGTGAGCTAAATATCTGCTAGCATCCTGCATTTGAATACTCTGCAAAAAGATTGTTTGGTGCATCCCCAGGGATACAGATGGCAGTCAGTGAATAAACAGTAAGCTGTGTGTGTTGCAGGGCTTCCCTGTTGCTGGGGAGATGAAGATTCTGTTTTTCCTTTAGCAGTGGACAAGTCTGAAGGACTTAAAGAAGGAGGCAGATCAGCAGACACTTTCACAACACTAGGTCTCAGCAGATGTCAGAAGATGGCAAGTCATCGGTTTTCCAGTGCAGAATCAAATGATATTTAAGAAATATCCACTGTGAATCAAATCTTTGTGTTTTTCTTCTCAAAGGGAAAAATTAGAGATGACAAGGATGTGATTTATTCAAGTATAATTATTGAGGGGAAAATAAATAAATAAATAAATACATTTGTTTACTTTGTCACAGATTTTTTTAAAATTTTATTTTCCTGGAAAAAAATCTAAATGTTCCTGGAGGTGAAAAAATTCCTTTCTTTAATCTTAACTTTCTAGCAGGGAGAAGTGATAGGAGAAGCTTAAGATTAGAGTTGTAAGAAGTCTTCATTTACAGCGGTAAGATTAAGTAAAATAGGGATATCCTGTCTAGTCCTATTCAAAAACTTAATGTAGACCTTAGTTTCTGACACCTGTTAGCATGTTTCTTTAATTATAATATGCTTGCATTTTGCAGTAGCAAACATCCAGATATAACTTGTATTTTTCAGAGACTCAAAGAGATCAAAATTTGATTCTATAAGTATTTTGATATCTAATATCATCTTTCAAAGTTTTCTATTGAATCTTAATGTAAATACTTCTAGTTGTTTGTAGCAATTAATCCTAACATAATTTTCAAGATAGAAAATCAAATACATGCAAGGGATTAATTAAAATGGGAAAATGATGACTTGTTCAAGATCAGAAGCAAATACCAGCTTTCTTCCTCTAGTGATTAGTCCAAATATCCCTGCTGAAGTATGTCTCAGCAGCTCAAACATGCATTTTTAATCACTACATTTCTTTATGCCCATAACAAAATTAGAAATAGCCCATTACAAAATTAGACACTGTTTATAGACTTGGAATTTTTGGATTCGTTTCTGTTTGTGACAGATTTTTTATGAGCAATAAGCTATGTGTTCTTTGCTAAATTATCTCCCATGCATGTGAGATCCTAAAACTTGAAAGTGCCTGATAGGGTTCCATACGTGGTGCCTTCAGCATTTTCTTCTTCTTTTGAAGACGTAGTCTTACGTCCCTTCCTTGCAGTGTTTTCAAATCAGGAAGAATAGATGTGGATTATATAATTTAGGAATTTATTTTGATGAATTCCCATCAGCAGTCTTCAAAACCTCTTTTCATTTACCATTCCAAGTGCTTATAAATACTCTAAAATTATCATTTGTTTCCCAAGTCACTAGCAATGATCTTTGTGATGTTTCTTTTCCAACCTTTCAACTGCCAATATAGCTGATTTATGTTCTTTTTTGAAATCTTCCCTTTGGTACCAGTGATAGGGCAATTGTATTTTGCAAAGTAGTACATGTAGAAAATTATAATAGACTCTGTTTCCCACTGACATTGTAAACTGTCCAACACTCCAGCCTTTAGCAATTTTTTGTTGCAGTTTTGGAGGGGGAGGGGTATTGTTTGTTTGGTTTTGGGTTTTTTTTGGGGGGCGTGTTTTTTGCTTTGGTTTCTTTTGTTTTTAAGGAAAAAAAGTATCCATTTACTTCATAACATTCAGTATCTTTTCTTCTTAAATGAATGGCTGTTAATCTGAGTTATGTAATTGACTTCTTTTTTCTCTTACTGTGGTGTGGCACATGGAATCTTTTAAAGGTAGAAATCACAAGGCACATAAAGTGGAAAGGGCTCACATAAAGTGAGTGAACAGACACATGTATTTCCTTCCTTTTCTTCTTAAGAATGCAATTAACATAATAATAATTTTAATAGCTTAAAATTATTGTTTAGCCAGTGAGTAAAATTGTGATTACTAGATTGTCTACACAAAAAATTAGTCAAAAAGCTTTATAGAACTCTGAATATTGACAAAGTGGGATTAAATCTCAAGTCAAACTACAGATCACGGTAACCAAGTAACTCAATTCCCTGATGGAAAATTTTAAAATTCCTTTGGAAAGGTGCATCTTATAAAGTTCAGTGTTGAGTAAGGACAAAAAAAAATCTTTAAAAAATTCCAAACTAATTAAAAGGCTAGGATGTTTCCAGGCTCTCCAGGTTTTTATTATTAAGCAAATAGGTAAGTTATCTTTTACAGATATGTTTCAACTATTCTATGTATAGATGCATATGCATCATATAGGGTAATTTGCACCCTGCACTCTTCTTCCCCTGTTCTATCTTTAGATATTCATGTGCTGCTGCTCAACTTTACTTCTAATTTTTATTTCAAGAAGGAAAGAAAACTACTTTTCTGATGGTTTTCTAAGCCTTACAGTGTCACAGATGATAAAGGACTTTCATTCCCTTTACTTGGACACCACTTACCCTACTCTTTCTTCAGGTCGTGTTGTTGCTGTCTGTTTTTACTTGAATAAATGATTCATTTAAATCAAAGTAGTTTCTCTTATGGTTGTTAAATTCCCTAGAAATAGTCTCCTGGAAATTCCTTGCTAATGCTGAGAACACTTGAAAGTTTCCAGTCTTTTATAGCCCTTAAGCTATTGCCTTATACAGCACCTGAATTAGATATGTTATACATGAGCTTTGAATAATTAGAAATCCTAAAACTTTTCATGAGATCAGAGAGGGGAAAAGGCCAGAGTTCATAATACTTAGCTTTATATCATTACTGTGCGAGCCCAGAGTATGAGAATGGACTGCAATGCATTGTTTAGTGTGCAAAAACATTGCTGCCTTGTAGTCAGCTTTGTTGATGTGGTGGGTTGACCTTGGCCGTCTGCAAGATCCCACCCAACAGCTCTCTCAGTCCCCCTCCTCGACCAGACAGAGGATTGAAAAGGTTGTATGTCAAGATAAAGACAGGAAACCCACCATTTACCATCACTGATAAAACAGACTCAATTTGGGAAAAAATAATTTAATGTATTGCCCATTAAAATAGAGCTGGATCGTGTGAAACAAAGAGTAAAAAAAAACCCACCTTAGCCCACTGTACTCCCCTCTTCCCAAGTTCAACTTCACTCCTACATTTCTGGCTCCTCCACCTCCTTCCCCTCCAGCGAGCAGCGCAGGGGGCTGGGAAATTGGAGGCTGCGGTCAGTCCATAGCAGCTCCACTCTCCAGTTTCTTCCTTCTCACATTTTCCCTTCTCCAGCCTGGGCCCTCCCAGGAGACGCAAGGAAACAGCTGCTCTGACAGGGTCCCTGCAGGGGCCGCAGGGCCATCCCTGCCGGGTCTCTCCCGCCTCCGTCCCCGCTCCCGCTGTCCCCTCAGGCTCGCAGGGCTGTTTCCCGCACGGTTCCCTGGCTCAGCCCTGGCTGCCGGGCAGCGTTTTGCCCTCCCTTGCCCAGGCTTTCCCCGGGGCTCTCGCCCGCCCGCCCGTGGCTGAGGGGCTCCGCCGTGCCCTGCGCTGGGGCCGCTGCAGCCGCTGGCACCGCCCGGGGCCGGGCCGGGCAGCCCCGGCACAGCCCCAGCGCCAGCACCTTGCCATGGACTGCACTGAAAAGTAATTAAAAATTGTGGTCAGTGTCTGTCAAGCATCTTTTATTAAAGATTCAGTGTGATGGGTCCTGTTTTGCAAAACGTTTACTGTAGCCTTCTAGACTCTTTTTATAAAAGTCATTACAAAGACGTTTGTAAACAAAGCATCTTTGAAACACCTAAACTACTTCACTTATCACCTCTCTAGTACTACGAGTTTCCATGTAGCTTACTGTGGGCTGTTTGTTTATTAGTTGGGGTATCTATTAAATTGTAATTTGAGATTTGTTGCAAACTAGTTTCAAAGTTGGTTTGTGGTGATGGTTGTTCAGAGAGGTTGTTTATAGGTATTGAAGTCATAGATGAATTTTCAACAAGCTACCCAGAGATAAAAGGGTATTGCATTTACTGTAAGGTCAGAGAACATTGGTTTAAACACCCAGCAATATATTTTTTACCTGATACTGGCACCAAAAACAGCTTTGAGTCCCTAAACTTGTCAAAAACTTTATATAGTGACACTTTTTTTTTTTTTTTCAATGCCCTCCAGTACTAAAATGGTGTCTTAAAACAGTTGAAATACAGTAGTTTCACCATATAAGTCCATTTGTGTTAGGACCTTTAACTATAAAAATGAAATACTTCTTAAATAGGTCTTGAAGGTATTGAAAATGCTAAAAATTACAGAGGAACAGTGCTCTTGACATATTTCAGGATATCTTATGCCTAATGTAGCTACTCTCCTACAAATTCACTTCTGGTCTGTCTGCCTGAAAGGAGAAAACTTAATTTCCTCTTTCCTTCCACAAGGCTTCTGTAAATGTGATAAGTCCAGGAATTTTGTTTTGGTGAAAAGATTTAATAAGAAATAAGCTTTAAAGCACAGTTTAAAAAGGTGCTGGCTGCGATGCCACGCAGGAAATGGCTGTAGACAGAGCTCTTGTCAAGTTATGACACCACTGAGATCGCAGGAAATCTGCAGTGTTTCTGAAGAACAAAATGGAAGTGTGGGATCTGCGCAGAGAGCAGAGCCAATGTTATATTTTTTGCCATCACTAGCATAATCGTGCTAATTCCCCAGTACCCTGGCAGGCAGGGTCTGGGGCTTGTGGGACCCAGGCTCTGTAAGGGTTGCATTGGCTGCCCTGGCTGTTTGGGGGTGACTCTTATGTCTTTGGGGTGAGTGGGGCTGTGCAATACCAGCTGTGCTGATGGTGTGACAGTGGTGGTCACTGCTGCATGACCAACTCAGCCTGGGTTTTCCCAGAGGCTGGAGGTGACCAGCAAGCACTAGCCACGCTGCCCAGGGTACCTGGGCAAAGGGTTTCTGAGGAAAGGTATGAAGATAAACCTACACAGGCTTATTTAGGGCTGAGGAGGAGGAAATCCCTTTCACAGCTAGTGAACACAGTAACTCTCCTGGGAGAGACCTGAGGAGGGTGATGCCTTTTCACAACTACCTCCACTCTTGTTGCTTGGGACTGAAACACCAGACTTTAGGAGGCAGAGGAGCCCTGAAGGGTGAGCAAAACACCAAAACAGAGGGGTAGAGACCCAGTTGTTTTTTCTGTAGAAAATAAATTTAATTGTATGATTGAGGATTTCTTAAACTAGTTGTGTTGTACATAGACTAATAATTTCTGTTACTGGTCTCTTAAAACATGTACTAGACTATCAATTCTTAGCTCCATAGCATGCATTACATTCAACATCCCATCATGAGACTCTTCCTTGAAAGTTGCTTGGATTTCTTTGAGACCTGCTCTTTCACATATTATGAAATTAGCATAAAATTTGGATAGAACATTTTCTTTGCAATGTGCTTTTCTCATGCTCAGAGAACTGGGAGCTCTGTGAGCTGGAGAGAAGGTTTCAGCTTCAGAGACTGCACCGAAAATTCAAATTATTGAATAGGAATTCTTGGGAATGTCTGTTTGGAAGACTTGGTAGGTGTGTGAAACTAGTTGAACAACGGGTAATGCTTTGTGATGATTAACTCATTAATCTAGGAAAATAATAGAAAACTCTTAAGTATTTAAGGACCTTTTTAACATATCTATGGAGTCCTACATAGAGTGATTTTTATCTATATGTTTTAGAGAATAAGACTCAGGGCATCTTCTGCCTTGCTGCTTAACACAGGCACTTGGCTATTAGCAGAGTTTTATTGTGGTTCTTGCCATGGCATGTTCTGACAAACACAAGTGTTGAATGACCTACTTTACCTGCATATTGAATTTCTTTACAATTATTTCTTTATTTTGTTTCTGGAAACTAGCTTGTATCATACTGGCACCAATATTTCATACACATCTATTTACATATGCTGTTTTGATCTGCCCAAATCTGAAATTTTGTTGTTGTTAATACTCTTCAATATTGACTTTTTAAGAGAGCGGAACTGGGAATTGAGCGGGGATGTCTGTGTTGACTGGGAAAAGAGAGTAGAGAGGGACGGAGACAACACAAATAATTTATTGGCAATTTCTTTCTTTGTCTCTTTGTGCATTGTTCCAATGTTCTCATGCTGATATTTACCCTGGTTAGATTTATCTTGTCACTCTCCTACAGCAGTGGAAACTTTTTTTTCAATAACTTTGTTCATTTATTCAAACTTGATTATAAATGTATTGGACACCTTAGCATTTCTCCCATTGATGTAATAGCTTGGACTGAGCGCTGATTCATGTGGGCAGTGATGCCACCCCTCTTTTAGGCCACTGTGTTTACACATCTTCAGACAGAATCACAGAGTATCTCAAGCTGGGAGGGACTCATAAGGATCAAGTCCAACTCCCTGCTCTTTGCAGGACTACCTAGAACTAAACTATATGACTAAGAGCATATTTTTTCTCTAGTCAGCCTGGTTTTATCCCTTTTACCCTTCAAACTAGTTTAAAGCTCTTTCAGTGAGCTCTGCTAACCCTTGGGTGAAGATCCTTTTCCCTCTTTGAAAAGGGTGAACCACATCTGTTGCTCATAGGCCTCGTGTTATATAGACTGAGCTGTCATTAAAAAACCCAAAATTCTGCCAGTGACATCAGCAAGGCATTGATTTGCTGGCTCTTCATGTTTCTTCCCTCATCTTTCCCTGCAACTGGAAATATAGAGGAGAACACTGTGTTCCTGATTCCTTAACTTGTCATCCCTAGGCCCTGAAGCCTTTCTTGGTTGCCCTTGGACTTATTATGGCAACTCATCCCTTCCTGCATGAAAAAACAATAATAGACAATAATGCAAGGGCTGTGTCATGGTAGAAAATTTTCTCATCAGTTCTTTAACCCATGTCCCTGGGAGGCAGCAGACTTCTCTGAGAAGTGCCTCCAGTCAGGTCTTTGGGCCTTCTGTGCCCCTCAGTAAAGAGTCTCCTATGACAATGACTTGTCTCTTTTTCCTTATGGAAGTGATTTTGAAACAGGATATATGTAACCTTGGCAACTCCTCCAACCTAAATGGACTATCATCTTCATCACTGTTCACTTCCACTCGCGGAGCCTCATACTTACTATGCAAGGGTGCTTGGGAAGGTGGGGTAGCCACAGAAGAGATGTGGCTTCTGCACCAGGCAGGAGCTTATTGCTCCTCCCTCCTACTCCTTAAGCCACCATGTCCAGCTAGGGGGAGAGAGAATAGGAATCCTCCATATCATACGTCCTGTCTCCCTGCTGGCCTTGTCCCAGGGAAGGTAGAGTGTGATTCCAGTGTCCATTTATTGAACCCCTCAAATCACTCACCTCTTCCTGGAGCTCTAATCAAAGGAGTTCCTCTACCTGGGCATTACTCCCACAGGATGCTCATGGCTACTCTGAGGTAATGGGGTAAGAGCAAGGCCCACCCCACAGCTGGTATCACAGTGCCAGTGTGTTCCTAACAAGGTCTGTCTGGGCACCTGTCCTAGTTTGGACAAATTGGAGGAAAATATCCCCTGACAGAAGTCAGGTTGCAACCACCCCTCCCCCCCAGGCTTGGGAAAAAAATTTTCCTCGAAGGAAAGTGAAAGAGATAAAAGCTATTTATTTAACAAACACACAAGAGGGGAATAATGATGCTAAGTAATGAGATCTCTCTCTCTGTGGAGA
>VZTI01000922.1:233109-276204 GCA_013397865.1 Struthidea cinerea | reverse complement strand
GGCCTCCAGGAAAATTCTCTTGATGTGTTCAGATGTTGTTGAAACAGTCCAGAAGAGAAGAACAAAAAAAAAAAAAAACAAACCAAAATCCTAGGAAAACAAGGTTCAACTCTCCGTCTCTCGCCGGAAAAAGAAATGCTGAGAGAAAAAAAAAGTTGACTGTGGGAAGAAAAAAAAAAAACCAAGGGTACCGCTGAAGCCGAGGAGTGTATCTCCGTGTCCTTGAAACAACTGCTTTGAAACGTTTTTTGTTTTCTGTCCTTCTCAGGCTCAGTTTAAAGACACAGACAAGATTGGTGGGCATAGGGTAGCAATAGGGGATACACATTATAAAGTCACCCCATGACAGCATCTGCATCACTTGTGCGAGCAGCGCTTAGCAGGACACAACTTTCTGCTGGCTGGATGCCATTGTTTCCTGATCCAGCTGTCAGAGGTACAGCAATCTCCCATGCAAACTGCTGTGCCATGCTCTACTCACCAGCACTCCCCCAGCAGCTTCTTTTATGGAGGATTGGCTTTGCCCACGGTTGCTCCTGGCCCTGCTTAATGAGCTGTTCGGTTAAACATTTATATGTTCACTACCAGCAGTAGGTTATCTAAAGAGGCTTTTATGCAAACATTTTTCTGGATTGGAAGGGCTGTCTTCAGAGTCCTCACCATTTCTCAGCTGCTGTCTGCCACTAGGCCTGATGCTGCTGACTTGGCCAGATGTTTCCCAAATACCTCCCCATGCATTTAAATTATTTTATACCATACCCTCGTTTTGCTTTTCCTCTTGAATCTTTTAGCTACTAATGATTCCATCTCAGTCAATTTCTCCTCTGTCTGGAGTTCTGACTTATTTGTCTCCGCACATTTCGGCAGTTTTTTCTCACTATTTAAAATTTTAAAGAAACCTGAGCTAGGGTCAGGCAGTTTTACATTAGAGCTGGGTGTTGGTTCCTGGATACACAAGTAGCTAAACCTCCGTGTGAGGAGCAGAAAGTTTTAAGCAGGGGTCTGAAGAGAGAGTTACACCTCCATGTCTCAAGGACTGTGGTAACATTTGAAAGGCTGTGCTTGGCAATTGGGTCTGGAATGAGGCTGAGCCTCTGTTTGCTTCTCTGCCTAGTGGGAATTAGCCACCAGCAGAGTTAAGGATCTTCTTAGTAGCAACAATCCAGTTGATAATGATAGATTCTGAATGGTCGCTTCTACCTACTGAAAAAGACCCCAAACTTCTATATAAAAAAGAAAAAAATGTTTCAAACTGAATCGGGAAGTGAGATGAAATGAGATTCCTTCAAAGGATCGTCTGCATGTATTAGTAACATGAATGGATTTTCAAGGCAGAAAAATATTCTTTCAATTATTTCTGCATACAACATTGAAATGCATGACTGTTCAGACAATTGAATGTAGTCTAATGTAATTACAACTACCAGTCCACTGTGATAAAACTGTAAGAGTTGCTTGTGTGTTTAGAATTAGTGCATTAGTTCCTATGTTAGGAAATATTTAAATTACTAACAGACTTGACACTGGCAGAACTGACAGTTCTACTGACACTATCTACTGAAAGTAGAAAGCTGGTAAGTACCTAGCAATTATCTCAGCTGATAATTTTTTGGCAAGTTCCACTCAGGAATGAATTTTGACTTGTGTGACAAAATTTCCCTCTCCCAAATTGGGTCTTCTCTTGCTTAACTGAAAAGAATAATTTGGAAGGAAATGTTTAAAAATTTCAGATGGTGTATTTTTAGCTTTAAAGGCCTTGTATTTCACTTCAGCATTGTTAGTGATCTCTGTTTAATAGTTATAATACTGAGGATGGTAACTTTTCCATTGTCAGCTTGATTTAAAAGCAGCTTTTGAAGTAGATTACTGTGTAAGATTTTCCTGTGTAAATTAATTGTTTTCCTCTACTCAGAATTTGTTTTTTTACTAGTGTGCATGTGATTTCCCCCTCATTTTTTTTTAAAACTGCCTTTCTGTCTAAGGTATCATTTTCAAACTGAACTTCTTTTTTCAGAAGATTAAAGTGAATAATGACAGTGAGAGACTAATGCAAACGAAATGACAATATAAAAGGATTTCTGAAATTTCACTAATTTTTCCCCCTTAATGTGTTACGTGTTCTTCTTCCTCCATTGTTGGAAGCAGTAAACAATCAACTTTTTATATCTGATATATTGTGTTGCTTCAGGATATATGAATCTCTCACGTGTTTTACACTTTGATGCCCTGTCTTTCGCTCCCCCAAAAGCATTCTTTCTTCCCCAAAGCGTTTTTTCTCAAGGTCGGTTTTAGTTTATTCATATGCCAACAGACAGAACGTCGTTTAAAAACAGTTAACTAATAACATCCCATTTCCTATGGATATGTGCTCTATATCCTCTAGGGTTTCTTCCCTCGTTTCTCTTCATTGAATCCCAGCTGTTCCTCACACTTGTATCATCTACCATCAGAGAGAGGACAAGAATGGCTTTGCCATTGTAGGTCAGCATGTCCTTATGGCCAATGTCTGTTGACAAGCAATGTGTGATAGCTGCATTCTTCTTGCATTTCCCACTGGAGATATTAGCTCTGTCTCTACAAAGCCTGTGGGAATTTGATTCACATTTGGGGTCTTTATGCTTTGTCAAGGCTGGGTAACATAGTCCCATTGGTCAAAAGTTTACTAAGATTGTGCTGAGTAGGTGTAACAAACTGAAGCAGATGGGCAAACAATCTAAGGAAACCTTAGAAAATTCTGCAATTTATTTTGTTTATCTGCACTCATCCAATAATGTTGAATAAGTAATGAAATTTCTGACATATCTCTAACAGTTTAATAGAAGACACTATTTTCCTTGTCACATTTATTATTAGCCATGTATGAGGTTCCAATTCAACAGCTCTTATAATTTAGTTTTGACAAATTGATATCTTACTTATTGTTGAAGTATTTTTCTTATCGCCTTGTGGTTAGCAAAGGCCCTCTTTTGTTACCATTTCATCACATTTTCTTCCTAAACTATCGCTTCATCTTATGTAAAATGATTGGCTCTGCTTTAGTACCTTTTAAAATGAGTACTAAACACAAGCCATAGATCTTACTGGTTCCTATAAAAACAAGTATATTGTTCAGCATTGCAGAGCACGATTGAACATGTCTGTGATAATTCCTGATGTGTACAAAGACACTTCAGGAGCTGTCATTTTTGTGATCGCTTAAATGAAAAAATCCTTATCTGTGCAGATGGCTTTTCCTATGTACCTTTTAGTGGTTTGGCTAATTTCCTTTTGGAGTATAAATTGCATATGTTGTAGATAAAAAAGGCTGGCTTTCATGTGTAACGATTGTATTTTAAAGGAATATTAATATAACTATGAATCTTAATATTTTCTTGAGGAATAGCTACTTTTAAAAGTTCACTATAGTTTTAACCAATTGATCAAGTGATGTGTCAGATCTTAGTTTAGAATTGTCTTGCCTTGATATAATTTGGATAACAAAGTGTTTGTGAGTAAAGTGAGCTAAAAAAGTATTAGCCTCTCTATAAAATTCCACATAATTGCAGAACTATCCGTATGATAAATGATTTTTTGTGCTGTTTAAAATAGGCAAAATGGGAACTAATAGAGAAGGCAGGAAATCTAGTTTGGTTATTCAGATCAAATGTACTGTATGTTGCAAGAATATTAAATTGCCAGAAAATACCCCTTTGAATTACTGCAGATGCAGATGTCTCCTCGTTTCTTCATTCTTAGACTATTCTCATCAGTTCTAGCTTCAGCTAGGCTGGGCTTATAGAACGGTTTGGGTTGGAAGGGACCTCAAAGATCAACTAATTCCAACCCCCCTGCTATGGGCAGGGACACCTTTCACTAGATCAAATTGCTCAGAGCTTCATCCAACCTGGCCTTGAACACTTCCAGATATGAGGCATCCACAGCTTCTCTAGGCAACCTGTTCCACTTCTTCACCACCCTCACAGTAAAGAATTTGTTACTAATATCTAATCTCTTTCAGTTTGAAGCCCTTCCCCCTTGTCCTATCACTACTTTCTTGTAAAGAGCTCCTCCCCAGCTCCCTCGTAGGCCCCCCTCAGGTACTGGAAGGCTGCCATCTCTTCTTCAGGCTGAACAATCCCAATTCTCTCAGCCTTTCCTCATAGAAGAGGTGCTCCAGCCCTCTGATCATCTTGGTGTTCGTCCTCTGGACTTGCTACAGAAGGTTGATGTCCTTCTTGTGCTCAGGACCTCAGAGCTGGATGCAGCACTGCAGGTGGGGTCTCACCAGAGCAGAGCAGAAGTGCAGAATTCCCTCCCTTGCCCTGCTGGCCCTGATGCTTTGGATGCAGCCCAGGTCATGTTTGGCTTTCTGGGCTGTGAGTGCACATTGCTGGCTCATGTCAAGCTTTTTGTCCACCAGAACCCAAAAGTCCTTCTATTCAGGCCTCCTTTCAGTGAGTTCTCTCAATCTGTACTCATATCTGCGATTACCCTCACCCAGGTCTGGTATCTTGAACTTGACCTTGCTGAAGTGCATGAGGTTTGTAAATCTCAAGGCTTCGGCAGGGGCTGTGCAAATCAGTGTTCTGGTGTTTGTGAAGCATTTGTTGTCATCTAAACAGGAAATTAATTTCTTCAACCAGATTTTATGTGGTGTTTCGAGAGGAGGAGATCTTTATGTTTTGACTTTAAAAATCCCTTTGTTTTAATAGAATGATTTCTCAAATAGTCTTCTCCTTGCACCTTAATTTTAAAGCAAATGATTTTTGGGCCTTTTTATATATGTAAATATGTACTAAGAGTGCAAACATGCATATTGCTAGTTCACTTGTCTTCTGATTGTGTTTATATATCACAATTACTACAAATCTAAAAATCATTTTTTCTGGGTTTTTATCCTTCAAATTATCTTTTGCTTGAACTTTTATGTGAAAAATAATTTGAATACCTATACTACTTTAGAACATGTGTGGGAATATCAGATGGTGCTTTAAACGCTTTCACTTCAAACAATTTTAAATGCCTATTGGGAAAAAACTTGTTTAAGGTGTATGTTTTATTCAGAGCTGATCTAACTTTGATACTGATGATATTCAATAGGTACTAAAATATTTCCACAGCAAAAGTGTATTTTTATCATTTGTACAAATAATCATGTCTGTCCAAATTTTCTCATATATCTCAAAAAAGTTGATTTCTGTTCACAAGCTTTTTGATTGATGCTAAATTTCTAAATGCCTTTTACTACTTTTTCTTCGCTAGGTCTATCCAGGCTGTACTCTTAGCTATTCTTTTTCTTCCCTAAGAGTATTTTATGGCACTCTCAAACCTTCATCATTTATGTAAGTACAACTGTAATAAAGATTATGTAATAGAGATCATCTTAAAGTCTGTTAAGCAAAGAGCAACTGGCAAAACAATTAAACAGAATTCAACAAAAGAGTAACCCTCAAGCTATCTCTTGAATAACAGTGTTTTGGGAATAACCTAACAATTTATTTCTTTGGTTTTAATAGTTCACTATTACTAATAACATGGACATGTTGTTGTGCAAATGGACAGTTTAAGTAGTAATACAAAAGACCTCGTTTTTCACATACTTCATGTCTTGCGTTTGCCATGTTTCTGTTTTCCTAGCAAGGACAGTGTGCTGTCACTCACAAATCAAAGGAAGTGTTCTGTCCAGGCACATATTCTCTTTGGATTGCCTAAGTGACTGCTGCCATCCAGCTTGGACCCCAGTTTGGGTGCTACTATTGCTGGATTTCTGTGGTTTTCATGAGCAGCCCCTTCTTTTAAAAGATGCTGAGTAGCAACGTTCATCATGCCGATTCTGCATGAGCCACTTCATATTCGCATTAGAGGTGACAGGAGCAGTGCAGGTCAAAGAGCTGAAAAGAGAAAAGATGGTAATGGTTTTTATGAGGATCATAAATCTTCAAATATGACATGAATTGAGTACAGCAAAAATGAGGAGCAGATAGCCTTATTCTTATCAAGAATGTTTTTGTTAAAGTCAAATAAGAGAGACTTATGTCATGACATTTCTCTTAAGGAAAAAGAGATTATGATAACACACGCAATTTCAAATTGCTCCAAGAGGCTGATGTTGTCTTCTCAGGATGTTTTGTGGGGTAGCAGATCCTTTAGCAAACTCTCTTTCGTGCTTTTGCTGTCTCAGCATTCTATATTTCCTCGACTATGTGTGCTGTACGACACCACTGGGACATATTTGGTTATATTCTGATATCTGACACACGCTTCCACTAAGTACTCTAGGACAAAGTGCAGCACACCCAGATAATCAGAGTAAAATCAACTGTAAACCAAAATGGTTAAATAAATATGAATGAATAGGTGATGTCCTCATTCAAATTCATATTTCTATGTGATCTTTCTGATTGTGAAGAAAAAACACAGGTGATACAAAATGTACAGGAGCATATAGTTTCTATTTGTTTGAATGTCCAAAAAATTATAGACAATTTGATGTCATGGTTTAACCACATCTGGCAACTAAGTGGTTTAACACAGCAACTCCAACCCCATAGGATGGGGGAAAGAATTGCAAGGGTAAAAGTGAGAAAACTCATGGGCTGAGATAAAGACAGTTTGACAGGGAAAGCAAAAGGCACATGTGCAAGCAAAGTGAAATAAGGCATTAATTCACTACTTCTCTTCAGCAGGCAGGTATACTGCCAGCTCCAGGAAGGGAGAACTCCCTCATCCCATCTCTGTTCCTTCACAGCTTCTTGTGCACGAGACACTAAAAAGTCCTTGATTCAGAGTAAGCACTACTTAAACATCAAGCATCAAAGCAACCAAAACATCAGTGTGTTATCAACATTATTCCGAATGCAAACCAAAGCACTGTACCAGCTACTAAGAAGAAAATTAACTCTAGCCCAGATGAAACCAGGACACCATCATATGGTATGGAATAACCCTTTGGTCAGTTAGGATCAGCTGTTCCAGTGCACAAGAAGTTCCCAGTTTCTTGTGTACCTCCAGTCTCCTTGCTGGTGAGATGGTGTGAGACGTAGAAAATGATGGTATGTAAGTAGCGCTCAGCAATGGCTAAAACATCAGCGTGTTATAAATACTTTTTAGATCACAAATCCAAAACATAGCCCCATATTCACTGCTATGAAGAAATCTAAGTCTATCCCAGCCAAATCTAGTACAGGTGACAAAGAAATCTTTTCCTAACACTTTGAAAAAAGAGAAATCAATGGAATAAGGGTGCTCAGTCAGCTTTGGAGACCCTATCAAAAAACTTGTGAGGCATTTTCAAACTTGGAATGTAATCATAGAATTATTCCTTGCTGCTAACTAGGTGTACATCTGACTGCCTGAAGAATATAAATTTCTACTGAGATAATTCTCATATTCTCCCATTTTGTAATTGAATCTACCTATCATATATGCTGAGAGATAATTATCTATAAATCAAATATTTCATTTTGCCATCTATTACCATATCTGATTACCTTGTATTTCAATTCTATAAAGACACATAAAGTAATCTATAAAGACACGTAAAGTTTACAAAGGCAAGCAGATGAGAACTTTAAAACATTTCACAGGACAAAGAGAAATACTACAAAGTAAAAAGAATACCTACACTGAAATTTGACTGTAACTAGAGCATAGTAATTGTTCATGTGAGTTTTAACAAGCAAAGCACCTGTCAGAAATATGTTGGCAAGGATTGTACAACCTCAGTGTAGTTATGACGTATTATCAGGTGAAATCTTTGAACACAGAATTCTTGGTATTAAATGCCTTTTGCACCATCAGCAGCCCTCCTCTTTCTCTAAGATGCAATTAGAAATTCTGAGCTTGACTCTCAGTATCATGGGCATAGAAATAAGGTATAGAATGAAATTAATATCAGAACAGATTTTCAAAAAGTAGCACATTTCCAAGTTCATTGGTTACATTTCAACCAAGAAGACAGTAGGTTTTGTTGTTTGGGGTTCTTTTAATCCTTTTGAGAAGATATGCACTTCCTTGAGGTATGTATACACATCAAAAGAGAACCAAGGGTTCAAAACTTATTTTTTTTTGCTTATTGTTACTTATAGCAATAAAAGATGTTGAGTGGCAATTTTTGACTGAGGTATAAACATTGCAGTACTACTTAAATACCAATTTACACATTTATCTGTCTTAGAATTGTGCTTATTTGTCTAGAAAATAATAAAATATTCATTTGGTGGAGAATTACCATCCTCCCCACTGCAGTGATGGAGATAAAATCTGTGTGGATACAAGTCTCCTAGAGGCTGGAATACACCATTAAATAGGTGTGTAGGAGAAAGGAAGAAGGAAAAAGAGAGTGTAGCATAATTCAGAGTGTTACTGAGTCGCTGACTGGGCAAGACTGCAGAACTCAGTTTGATTTCTGGTTTAAAGTGGGAAGTCTATATTAGTAATAAAAGTGAAAGCCAGCATTTCACAAACTTTGCAAAGGAGTTTGTGGTAGTTCCGTGACAAAAACTTCCAGCTGGGGTAAAATGTTTTGAGTTTTAGCTGTTAGAAAATTTCTTCAATTAAAGATCCAAACTCTTTTGAGAATGTTAAGCAATACTGAAGATTTTTAGGTATAATACAAAGCAGCATTTCTTTTTCTGATTTTTTACAGTTCAGAGCACTCATTACAGATGTTACTCTAATAAAAAGCTAGTATTTTTAAATATTCATGCCTGCATGATCTTGTGATATTTCATTTTTTACCTTCCAAATCTCAGACATTTAAGTTCTGGAGGTCTTCAAAAAAATTATTATCCACTGTATCTCCTGTTCAGAGAATATGGTACAGATTTTGTTTTGTTTTTGGTTTTTTTTTTAGTTTATATGTGCAGCATGGAGTACATGGAATGCGTTCCCACTTACTAACTTTATTTATAATATTGAACATTTTTAGTAAGTTAGTTTAATTTTCTGTCTGCAATCACAGGTTCTTAAAAATTAGATAGAATATGAGGAAAGATGCACCTCAGTGTGGCTTATGTTCATAATTAGCTCTATTAACCAAGATTGTTAATTTGATTTAATTACTGCGGTCAGGTTAACTTCTAAAAGCTAAACCTCTCTAAGGCAAAGAGGTGTTAGACCAACAAGTACCTTTTTGAAATTTTCTTTTGCTCTTTCTGAGAAATAAATTTGTTCTGTATCTTTAAGTATTCTGGGTTTGGATTCAAAAATATGAAAGAATAAAATATATTCACTCTGAAAGATGGACCACTGGTGCCAACCAGCTGAAGACGACTTCAACAGATAAAACATTGAGCATATCAGACACTTTTCTGAGAGGGAGTAGGGTTTTCTTCTCTTCCAGATTCTTTATGTCAACACATTCCTTTCAGATGGAAGGAAATATAGGCAGCAAAAGCCTATCAGTACTTCTCCTAAGAATTGTGGAGAACAACAGAAAAAAACTGAACCTAAATTGCACTGGAAACTGAAATGCAGAACATTGAGGAAGTTCAGTAATAAGGTCCATTTTTTCATTTTGTGTAATTGTAAGACAGGTACAGATAATACTACCAGATGCTTTAATATTCTGCGTTTGAATGATTGCAATGCAATTGCTTTCAATGAGATTGAAAATATTAATTCATCAAAGCAGGAGGTTTATTTTAATGTGTATAAGGGATTATGCTATATACATGCACATTTTGAAAATAAGGGGGTTTATAAAATTTGTTTTAAAAACAAAATGGAGAACTGTTGCATACTTGCTGAACATTCAGAATTGCACAGGAAATCTGACAGCTGGAACTTTCATTAAGCTTCATTTATTATTTGTTTTAAGTAGGTTGTATTAAGTAGTCAATAGAATGCAAATTAGAACGCCAAATGGAACACCAGTGAAATGACTGGGAATGACTGTTGTTGGTAAGTTTGCATTAATGGCATCATCTACTTCTCACTGGCATCTTCAGGACAACAACAAATAAGGAAATATCTGAGAATTGGCAGTGTTTCTCAACGTTACATGGTAATGGCACCTTCAGTAGCAGGCACATTTATGTTATTAAAGTCTCTGACCTGAGTATTATGTTTGTCAGCTGTCCTAACGCAAGGCGTGCGGTTCGTGAAGGATAGCTGCATTTCCCTGAAACGTCCCTGGCTGTGGGATCGTGCCGGTGGGTGCAGTACAGCACTCCAGCAAGCTGACTCCTTTCACCCGCGCGGCTGCAAGGCGCGGACTCTCACATGCACTCTCAAGCCGGATTGCTCAGCGTTACCAGAGGCAAAGAGTCAGGAGGGCTCTCCCATTTGGGTATTCCACAGACGAGGTTTATTGCATCCTGCAGCAAAGGGAGACCAGAGACAAAGCAGAGCGAACCATGCAGGGTCCAGGGTTTTTGTACTGGAGCGGGGAGAGCATCAGGGACCAATGATCTGAGGGCACAGGGGCGGTACAAAGGCTGGACTAGGGAAAGGGAGCCAATGGGAAAGGTCTGGGGCATGCAGGGTAACGAGCCGATTCAGACAGACCAAGTCTGCATAGCAGCACAAAGCCTGACAGGAGAGGCTTTTGCTTTCTCACCATGAGGTCAGGGGGGTGTTCTTAAACCTCAGAATCGGTCCAGCAGCAGGCCTCTGCTATTTCGGGGCTCCTTGGCCCCTCAGCCATCACAATCACTGGCTCAGTCACCTCAACACTGTCCCTTCTGACTGAGCAGTCCCACATGCTGATGAGATGTAGCATCTAACATATGTGCCTTTAAAACACCTGTCTGGTGTGTTTATTAGTATTGCTAGTCCATTATAAAAGATACAGATGGCTAGTTACCCTCCCAAACCTCAATAACTTCCTTCTTTTCAAGAGTGATGTGGTAGGCTGCAAAGGCATGAAGTATTGGTTCAATTCCACGTTACATATTCCTTCCCTATCTTTTAAAGGGATACATCGGTATAACATTTTCTGTCTTGAGAAGTTCTGTATTTTTACCGGACCCAACTCACCCCATCTGACATATCCATGACTAAGTGGGAAATCCTTGGACTTCTAGATCCTGTGCCAATATCCAAAACCTGTTTTGCTGTCTTTCCATTGGAGTATCTCAGTCCATCAGACATCAGTGGAAAAAGTGCAGGTCCCTCTAGAAATCTGAGTTTTGCCTTTAAATTAGGGGCAAAATCTGACAAGTTTAGATGTTCTGACATTATTATTCTTCCATTACCTTCCAAGATCTTAGCAGAAGATTAACTTCATCTGGCTTGCAGGTTTACCCAGAAACAGATTTCTTACTCTTCTTCCAGTATTGCCTGAATGTGTCAAAATCTGGACTAAACTACTAACAATGATCAAATCAGAAATTTGCTGCTACTCTGTGAATTTCTGTTGCTTGTATTTGTAATTAATAAATGCACCACTAGGCATTGGCAAATGGTTAATAGCTCCTAATATGTAATAATCTGATCTCTATGATTTGAATTATAGTCTTATAAGAAAGATAAATGTGCCACTCATTAGGTATTATATCAGTAAAGCTTTTATGTTGAAAAGGTCAGTTCCAAGGTCTTCTGGAGCAGCTTGGGCTGGAAGGTTATTCTCCACCCAAAGTCACTGCGACCACCTCTTAGTCCAAGGCCAAGAGTGTTGGGTAGTTGCACTGTGAAGCATGCATATAAAAACCAAGGAGCATGCTCCTCTTTGCCGGATAGTTACATCTGGCAGCATTTTCTTCTCCAGCATTTCCAAGGTATACTTTTCACTCCCCAATCATTCTACGAATTAGTCTCTCCAAGGTGTTTTTGACACTGCCTCTAAGCATCATTTTGAACTTCTTGTAGCCTGAGGTAGCTGTTCAATTTGTACTTGAGATGTAAGCATACTTCAGAAATTCCTGACTTAGAGTACTAATAAACAGAACAACTATAATCTCCTACTCCGGCAGCAATGTTTCTGGAGCTTTAAGCAGTGATCTCTTCTACACAGACAGTTCAGAACTTAGCTGATTATATAAGGAAAGAACTGACTAAGGAAATGCACCTTATCTTGGCCATGACAAACTACTGAATCTCCAGTCATAAGCTCAACTACTCTCTTTTAGTTTGAAACCCTTACGCCTTGCCCTATCACTACAGATCCTCCCCAGCTCTCTCGTAGGCTCCCTTCAGGTATTGGAAGGCTCTCATCTCTTCTTCAGGCTGAGCTATCCCAGTCCTCCCAGCCTTTCCTCACAGGAGACGTGCTCTATCCCTATGATAACTTCATGACCTTATGAGACAAGGGACAGATAATCAATCTTGTCCCTTCCATGTAGTCATTGTTTAATTTCTCATGGTAGTTTGGCTTATAGATTCTAAAGAAGTTCAAAGCATTATTTCCAGGTATGTAACACTCAACCGTAGGATTCCTTAAAAGAAATTTCTCCCATTATATAAGGGGTATTGTCATGGACATCCACAAAAAGAACTTCACAAAGATAAAAAGCCCAAAAAACCTTTAATTTGCAACCAAAAACCAATGGCTAAAACTAACAAACGGAAGGGTAACTATGATGACACTGCATAACAGCTACAGGTTCAGTGTTACCAGTCAGGGATATGGTTCCTGCAAGGACAAGAACAATGACCCAAAGTGCACCTGCACTCCCTCAGAGGTACCCAGCAGGTGGGTTCACTTCACCGGAAAGGTCGAAGGATCACTCACAGATGCCCATTAGAAATAGTCACTCACCTGGCAGTGGGATGAAGGCACTCAGTCCTTGGAAGTCTTCTGAGTGCATTGCGGCCCCAGGGGGAGGTTTCCCATGACAGAACTGCTGTTCCAAGGAAAACTGCACATGGTTTCTGTCAGAGGCCCCATTTTTAACCTGGTCAGTTTGGGGCTCATTATCGTACCCAGTCATGGTCCAGGAAGTTCTCTGGGCAGAGGCCCCTCACTGGCAGGAGGTCCAGTCTGCTGACCAAGGGGATTTGCACTTCTCATTTCCTCCACTGTGGGGGGCAGGAAAGGAGAGGGGGAGAGGTAATTGTGTACCTGCCACAGCTGGGGCTACCAGGTATCAACCAAGTTGGGACAGGTACTCTTGCCACAGGGGTAGAACAAATATTTAAATAATTTAAAAGTATAGGACTTTATTTTTGAACTAACTTTTTTTTTTCTTTTTGCCATTCTTTCTTCTGTATGTCAGGATAGCACAAGGCAATCTACAGGAAAACATTCAGTCAAATCAGCTTTGCCCTTTGCAAGATAACATTATAAGCAACAAAACATTATAAGTATCACCAGTTATTCAGACTATTATTACCAATTTCTTGCTGTATCTTGCTTGTTAGATTTTGATTTGCTTAGTGATCCCTTGTTTTAGTCAAACTGTTGATATCTAAATGTTTGGGCTATTTTTTAATTTGCTTCTTATTATGATACAGTGATTTTTGTAACAAAAAGTAGGAAATTCTAAAGTTAAAAATATTCTGCATTTTCCTTGAGAATAGTCTGTCACGTGGATGATCTAGGACAGACAGCAAGCACCCACAAATAACAAGGGATTCCATAAATTCATAGTATAATTTATATCAAAGGAACTAACTAAAGAGTCAGGCAAGGTTTAGGCTTATATTCACAACCATTTTCTGACGTCCTTAGGTTCCTATACGTGGAGACATTCTCAAGAAGAACAAATCAATCTCGTTCCCCTGAGGTAAGCTAAACTATGCATATTTGTATTCATCATGATTTTGATATAACTTGATTAATAATCTTCCTGTAACTTAGTTTTGTGGTTATTAATATTTAAAGGCATAGGGGCATATTTACTTACCTTGTGATTGACACTCAAAAATTTCACAGTTGTCAGTATTTTCCCCACATTTTCCTGCATTGCAGATCTTTTCTGTAATTGACACTGCACAGACACTGACTTTTTACAAAGAATCTTTCATGGAAGTGTACTAGGCATTGGTCTTTAAACATGTGATGGTAAGTAAAGATGTCAAAAGCAAACAAAACAGAGTTCTTAAAAGGTAGCTAAAAATCCTATGCCTTTCAAATTGTTTGCATTTCATTTTCTTGAATACTTTGATGTCAGTTTCACAGTTGTCACACTTCTAAGCTGGCCAATCCTAAATTTATCATACAAAATCCAAGCAGGAAAAACCCACAGTATTTTGTTTTTTTTCAGAAAAAAATCCATGCTGAATATATGCATAATGAGGTCACGTAAGCCACAGGTGACATGAGTAGCAATTTGGGCTGGCATTCTCTATCCATAGTGATGGAGCTCCTTCACAGAAAAAAAGTAAGAGCTCATAAGGAAAGATAATTACCTTAAATAAAGTTTCTTCAAGCCCGTTTCAGATAGTGATTGGTTTGTGCCTTAAGAAGAAATTTGAAAAATAAGCCATAGTATCGCCTGTCGTAGTTTTGAATTATTGAATCATTTTCTGTCCCATTATGATAGCAACCTCCTTAAATATATCCACTGCTGTGTAGCAGAACATACAGCTCATTCTGCTTGCGCTTCCTCATACTGTTCTTTATAAACATAAAAACGGGTGAGTGAGATTGGGCAGTTTCATTTCTGTATTTCTTGTTTATTCTCTCAGTGACAGATAAATAATGAGCAAGAGACACCGAGACAACCTTAGCCTCTTGACAACTAGTCTTTCCTGTCTTTCATCTTAAACCTATTTTTTTCCTCTGGCTTTTAGAAAGACAAGTGTTGGGACTAGGAGGGAGCACAAGCTGGTCTTACTCTTTAAAAACAATGAGTACAAAGAATGAGGTGTGCTGACTAAGCAACCAAAGTTTCTAAGATTTTAAACATAGGAAAAGCAAATGAAACCTTTGTATGATTGTGTGATTTTGTCCTGATGGCTCTGAATTCAAAGTTGTCCAGCATAACTCTGGAATATGGGTAAGTTTTTGCTTTTGCTAGGTGTGGAGTTCCCTTGTCCATTAATTTTTTTCAAGAGACCTGTTAGAGTAAAGCAGTTGCATAACTTTATAAGATAGTTTTCAGACAGCCTTACAAGAAAAAATCTCAGTCCAAAAACTGACAGTTTGAAAAGAACAGGAATTGAAACGAGTTTTATCTAAGCTGTAAGAATTCTAATTTGTTGTTATGGAAGTTTTATCAGACCTTATGCCAGTGTAAATGGCTTCTTTTGACAGACAGGTGTTTTTCTGCTGATACAACTGCATTGCTTTTCCATGTGATGTGCACTAAGATGTCAAAAGTTTTCTTCTTGGGAGGCTGTCTGGATCTGTTTGAAACCTATCTGTTGATAGTGAGAAGCAATGGGTTGAGGAAAGAGGGAGGGGTTTTTTGAATACCGTCTGGCAATCTGCCTGCAGTACTTTGTGGTTCACATGCACTGGGACCATGAACTAAAGCAAGGAAAAAACCCAAGTATTTTAGTCATATTTGCTGTTAAAATTCATAGCAATAAAAACACAGGATGTTTATAGACACTGTGCAGGTTAAAAGATTGACTGTAAGATCCACTGTAATCTATTTTACATGGGATGGTTCTCAGAAAGACTGGAGTAAATGCCTTGATTTTTATGAGCTTGCTTTGGATTTGTACCAGAGATACATGTTTCTTTTTTATTCACACTGTATATGTCATCCTGTTGTTCTCCACCACTGCATTCCGGGTATAATTTACTGTGTACCATTTTGCTGATGAAAGATTTATTGCCTGATGAAACTAATTGCTAGGGATTATGCAATGCTGTATGGCTGTTTGAGAAATCCAGCAGTTTTACATGACTATAAAATTAGCCTTTTACAATATAATTAAAATAATAGCATCTTTGTCCCAATTACTTTATGGTTTGACTGATCTGCACATATGCATGCATAAAATAGTTAGCACATATAAAAATGAAAGCTGATCTGCCAGCCTTGGTCATTCAGAAATTATATACAGCAAGTGCAAAATCACATACAGTCTAGTGATTTAGAGAGACGCAATTAAACAGCAGACAGAATTTACAGAGCTCATCCTTTCTTATGGATGTAGCAGGGAATTTTTAATCCATTCTGCTTTTTCCCTTGTGTATAAATATATATAACAGAACAGTGATTTTGTCTGTGACTGTTTGAAGATAGAAATTATGCCTTGGGGTGTAAGTTAATCAACACTATGTAAGGCCTTTACACTGAGGAGATGTGTTACTGGAAAAATATATCTACAAGTACGTATATACAGAATACATATATATTTACAAATGTGTGTGTTTGTATATCAGTGGATCCTCCTTCCACAGCCTTACAGAACTCCGATCAACTGTGTTGCAATGGAAGAGTTAAGAAAGGCCAACTGAATTCCAAGCCAACAAGATTGCCCTCTTTTCTGGGTGTTACAGCTGCCTCTGAAGCAGACTCTACATTATTGACAGATTTGCCCTTCCATTTGGCAAGAACAAGAGTCTTCTGGAGTAGGAGTGCAAATACCAGCAAGTAGGAGATGCTGATGGTAACCCTTTATTTTCATAGGAGGGCCATGAAAGGGATAAATGTTCTGTCATCTTTGGAAAATACCAGCTGCTGCAATAACCACTTCTTTTCATGACTGCTTCCTTTTCTCTTCTTCCAGTCCCTGTGATCATCTTTGAGATGCCTTAATAGGTTCATTCTTCCTACTGTTCTCTTTTAAGAGGCTTTTGGGGATGTTTGTTTGTTTTTCTTGGGTTTATTTTTGGTTTTCTTCCTCTCTGTCACGTTTTCCAATTTCCTTTTAGGGAAGGAAGTCTCTTGTACTAAAATTATCAGTGTTATCTCTTTTAGAATCAATGTGTATTCCGACAAGCTGCTTAGATAGTATTTGTTGAAACCTTCACCCTCAAGGTTGCTAAAGTAAATGCACTACAGTGAGAAATTCCAAATTCCATTATCTGGGAGATATTTTACTTCATACTAGTGTAACTTTTTATTTTATTTTATTTTTAATAACTTTTGGTACTTGTATTCTTGAGGTATAGCTTCCATAAAACTACAGCTTCAGTTTTAACTGGAGAAAACCCAAAGCCCCACAAAGTGGTTTGAGCTGCTTAAAGGGCACCCTGTTATTAAATTAATTGTGTTTGTAACCAAGTGGCTGTCAGATTGTAGGGGGTTTTTGTCTTAGACATTTTAGTCCAAGCTTTCAAAACCTGACTCTTTGTATTACTTTGAAACAATTGTACATGGAAGTGTCCTCTGACTGCATATCAGTGGTATGCCAGTGCAAATCATTCTGTCTTCAGGGGGTGTAGGTGCTAAAAAGCTAGAAGTGGAGAAATTCTTCAGCCTTTTCTCAATATTCCGTGAGAAGACTGTCTTTCCTATGTAAACTATTTTAAACAAGGTCACAGTTTCATAAACTTCTTGCACCTGCAGGCTGTTTTGCAAGATTGTTATGGCTTTGACTTTGAAAATATTTTGGAATAGGTCTCCTAAGACTTGGCCAATCCTTTCAAGGAGTGGATGGCCGAGGAACCAATTACCTATTGCCATTCAACACACTTTTGCGATCTATCCTATAAAAGTAGTTAGAAAATTATTAAAGCTTAAGCTTCGACTTCCACTTGTTCATAAGCCTGGACTCTGTGTCGTTTTCTTTATGCACCTCGGACGTAACAGCGACAAGGGGGGGACCAGAAAGATTGTTGTTTGTTTTCAGTTTGCCACAGATGAAATGGACCGAAGAGCAAAGGCCCCTTAGTGTGAAGTCAGACCAGTATAGGAGAAGAGGTCAATGCGGCTGTCTCTTATGTTATGATGATCGTAGCAAAAATAACTTTGGACACAGAACTGAATACTGGGCTCTATGGAGCAAATTGAGAGCTTTAAAAGCCACAATAGATGAGTGAGACTTACCTGGTTTTAAACTTCACCAATCATTATTAGGCAAGAAGAAAACAAACTGATTGCTCAGTAGATTTGAAGCAATTTGTTTTGTTTTCTCTGTTCTAGGTTATGGGATGTTTTTTCCTGATATCTGCCCCAGAGTTGTGAGGATTCTTCTATACTTGCATGTGTTGCTGCTCCAAAGAAATCTTAGTAATCAGAATAGTTGCTGGAAAAACTCAGGAAAGCAAGAGAGGAGTTTCCTCTGAAGTGTACTCATCTGAAGTCCATCTGATAAGATACCGTATCTGACTATTCCAAAGTCCAGAAGGAAAGAAATCTATGACCCACAGTTTCATTCATTGTTTAAAAGTTGCATATGCCCTTCTGTTTACACAGCCTATCATTCCTAGCTGTCTTCAAAAACTGAGGACTGAGCTCTTTGGTAGTAAATGCAAAGCATGGATATGTTAATAATTTCACAATTAAAAGAAAGCATAATATACCATCAAATTTTTGAACAGAATTGATAGCATTTAGATAATTTGGATCTCAGAGTTTCTACTCAGCTTTTCCTTGAAACAGCTGTGGTATGTATACTTGGTTGACCACCAGAATCATAATGCCAGTTTTAGAAATATTACAAAATTCTTCTAGGTTTTTTATTTAGTAACTGCACAGTTAAAAGTGGCTCTAGAAATACTTTGAATTATAGACCAGCAGATTTTCCTACCTGGAACTCTATCTGTTATAGGATGGACTAATTTCGTTCATAATCTCCATGATTTTAAAAGAAGTCATAAAAAGTAGAGGGAGATAGGACAGGTACTGGGTGGTTTTGTGTCCTCCTTATTTTAATTGATAAACACTTGTGGCATCTGTTAACATCAGGTGGATCTGGAGGTTTTGTTATGACTTAAATTGTTGCAGTTGTGAGTCAGAAACTGACATCAGCTTGCTCATCTTGATATTTAGGCCACTGAACTTCAAAGAGAAAAAGGGTCATTAATTTTCTAGTTCTCAGCAGTGTAAGTTTGAGCCTCCCCTTTTCTGACAGAATGAAGGAGTGCTCAGGTTTTTTTTTTTTTTTTTTTTTTTACTTATTTAATTAACATATATAAATGTTTTGCAAGTTAACTACTTTNGGTTTTTTTTTTTTTTTTTCTTCTTATGGGGAAAATTCTATTTCTCTTCCTCCCAGTTTCCCTGATTAGCACACAAGTAAAAATAAGCTCCAGCTCTGTCTCTCAGAGACACACAAATGTGTCATAAAGAATCAAGGTGCCCAAGAAAGAAAGCATGGAAATGGAAAGTGTCCATTTGCATACACTATGTAGGTCATGGCAAATCTCTTCTCATTGACTTTTATTGCATAAAATTGCACAGACCTTAAAGTAGGAAGAGAAAGAATTATCTGAGCCTTTTCCCAGTCAAATATGAGCACGGAGTATGGTTCACGAGCTATCCAGGCAAAGAAGATCAGCTTATTTTGACACCTGCTGGCAGCTTAGATGATACCTCAAAAATTATATTTACAATGTGATTAGCTACATGTGCCTGTGTGAACTTGGAAGTGTTGGTGTGTGTAGATTATTACCATTCTGCCACTACATTAAGTTGATTGGATTTCGGACTGGATTGGATTGGATTTTGAATGGAGCCAAGTAGTATACATTTGTGTAAGCATGTATCAGTGCAAACGTGTGTAACAAAGATAGCTTCAAGTCTATTTCTTTGCACCGCATTTAAAGTCTAAACTCAAGTGTTACATTGTTAGACTTTGTTGACATCTAGTGGCCACTGGAACACTAGCAAGCTGTTTAATATGTTTTATACAGAAAGGAAGTTTGCCGGTAGAGCAAAAATATTATGGTACTCCGTAATTTTATTTTATTTCTTTTTTTCCTGATCCATAATAAATTTGAAAATACTTATGCTATTTTAACACTCCTGATGATTCCTTGAGATCTTCTATTACACAGTTTGAATAGTGCTATTCTTCAGACTTGTTACCCTTTGAGAACTGAAGGAAAGCTGAATTTTTTGTGAACCAAAGCCTCTCTCACACTTAATGCCCAGTAGTATTTGAACCTTCCCTGTGTTTAGCTTAACTCCAATTTTTCAGTGATATATTTTTCACTTCAGAGTAGATGGCATTAAAGTTCAGATGTAATTTTATCCCATTTCATTTTAATCATTCAACACAAATGATTATACAGAATTTTCATTAGATTACCTTCAAGGCCCTTGGTAGGAGGCTGAAAGGATGTTCAGAGAAACTACAGTTTATTAGATGACAGTCAGACGTGCTGGTGTGGTTTCTGTCTGTACCTCTGAAATCACACCTAACATTTTTAACATTGGGCATGCTGTAATTTTTCTCAAAAATAACTGCAGTTGAAAATCCATACTGCCTCTTTTTGCTTTGTTTTTGTGTTTTTAGCTACAGAAGGAACAGTTGGCTTCCTATCTCTCTTATCAACAGCTCACACTGTTCAGCTTTTAATGATTTCTATCCTTTAACAGTTTTAAGCAGCTGTGATCTTAAAAACTACCCCTGAATTATCATCTCAATATCCATATTTACTGCAGGGTTATAAGAGATTCATGTCAAGAACCCCTTTTTCAAAAATCATGTGGACTCTCCATTCACTCTTTCATACTTTCATTTTAAATTAACTTCATAAGAATAAAGGTTATGCTTCTGTAGTCTTCAATGCGATTGTAACAGCCATGGTAGAAAAGAAGAAAATTGTAAGTTGTTTCTAGTTATCCAACTCTCTTTGGAAAGCTGGGCAAAAAACCCAGTCTGGTTTAGGTCGTGCTGTCCTTCTGCACCCATCAAAATGAGAATTTATTTTATAATCAATTACTTCTTTTAGTTAAGGCTACAGGGAAAATAGCAGCTTCTATGGGAAATAGTATGTAGCAACCATGTGAGTTACATGTGCTTTGTACTTGAGCAAGCAGTTTGATTATTCTTTATATATTATATACTTTATATATTCACTTAAATATATAAAGTGAATATATATTTTTTATATTCACTTTATATATTCACGTAAAACTTAGTGATGAAGAGTTACCCTCTGTACACAAATAGAAGCTGTGAAACTTCTGTTTATGTACCTCAACCTTTTTTGGTTTTGTAACTTGCATTTTATCTTGTCTCCTATGTTTTAGTTGGGTATTTTACAGTTCCTGCTTGCCTCATATTTAAATTTTAGTCAAGCAGATAAATAAGACCTGTTTAGTACTGGAAAGGGAGTAGTAATACCACTGTATAGAATATTTTGGGCCAGAAGACATATTCTATAGTTTCATAAGAAACAATGATTAAGCAATTAATTGCTAAACGTTTCACGGTTTTTGTTAGAGTAAGTTAAGCTGTGGTTTCTAGAGTGCTGTTTAGGGGAGGCAGCACTTCTGTTAAGGGGTGAATGATAAAACCACAGAGGTAATAATAGAGTTGCCTGTCTCAGGAATGGTATTGTTTATTTACAAGCAATGTGAGTAGTATTTGTTATCATTAAATATACTGGAAATAATGGTGGTGATGGGCTGGTTCAAAAGGACGAGACAAGTTAGTACCATAAAGTGCTCAAAATTCTGTGCAAGCTATTATTGAAAATGCACCAGTGTAGAACCTTTGAACTCAGATTTTTAATACACACTGCAAACTCAGTTTTTTCCATGCTTGGTTTCTATCTTTCTTCATCTGTTTTCTATTTTTTCTTATAACACAATTTAAATATGGAGTACAGCAGTACTTTATAAATATTCATACTGAGGATACCAGCGTGTATACACACACACACACATGCACAAAAAAAGTAAGTCTCCTGGTTTTATTATGGCTCACGGACAATACTGCATGCTCCCAGTCATCCAGAATGAAAGCAGTTCCCACACGTGTCATAGGCTTGAAGAAAGATGAAAGCAGTCCTTTTCTCTGGATTAATATAAGTGATTTGTAAATAATGGGCAAGTCAGGAAATAAAAGAAACAGATTCATTTCAATAACTTGTGCTTTAGAAGGTACCAATGAATCATTTAATGACTGCTAGTTCAGAAGTTTAGAGCTTAGTTCTTAGCTTGAAACTGGTAAGATTTATTATATCTAAAGACTACTTAAATAAATTCCTTCTTGCCCAAATAATAATTTAAAAAAAAATCTTTAGAGGCAATTTAGTAAACCACAGGAATATTCACCTGCTTGATATTTTTTTTTCCTATCCTTTTGGAGTATTTTTTGGTCAGGGTTTTCTGAATCCTTAGATATCTTTTGCAGCCTATCATCTCCGAACTGGAAGGGAAATTCTTGAGTCTATTTACATTGTTTTCTGTCATTAAACAAAAATGTGTTCCTCTCTTGTTTTCAAATTCAGTTAATCTTGTGCCTTGGATGTGCACCCGTAGGCAACTAGGATCCTTCCCACAAGAAAATGACAGTGATCTAGAGTGTTGTCTCTATTTGTATGACATTACTGGGGTTTTTTTTGTATGCCAATGGACAGAATTCCCTCATCTCATCAAGTAACCATTCTGCCAGCCACTACCTTTTTATTCTCTAAGGACCTCTCTCAAGCATTCTCTGTAAGAGAGTGGGCTCTGTGTTCTGAATCCAAAGCATTTCAAAGTTCTTCAAGCTCAGCAGAAACCCCTTTTTTTACTATTTCAGTTGCTGGGTTTGCTTTCTCTATGACCCTCCAGTATTAATATGTGTCATGTGTAGATCACAAGTGGCTTTCTGCTTGTTACCTGCAATCATGCCGTAAGAGCTGGCAGAAATTTGCCGCTGTGCTGTCCTGGAAATTCAGATCTGCTTCTGTCAGACGGTCTTCCTCATAACAATTCTCAGTACTTTTGATTTCTTGCCTGTTTGTTTTTTGTTTGTTTGTTTGTTTGTTTGGGGTTTTTTTTGTTTGGGTTTTTTTGGGTTTTTTTTGTAAATTATCTATTTAATTTGGATCAGTAAGCTGGTTTGCTGAACTTAATACATTTAAAATTTGTTAACAGCATATCCTTTCCATAAGGTCACACTTCTTGGTTACTGGGTTTTGATGGTAAAATCTGGTCTGTTATTTTTCTCACTCTTACATTTCTGACTTATCAGGCCAACTCTGTTTACTTTCTTTTGTCTTAGCCGTCACTTGATGTATTTAGGACATAAATTCTATCTTGGTATATGTTCTGATGCTTTTTGATGTTGCTGTAAACTGAATGAAATTTCAGTGTAAACTTAGCTTGTTATCTTTATATTTTTAGTTATAGTAGTTATTGATGTCATTCATCCATGACTAATCTAAAGCTTCATAAATGAATTAATATGAATTAATGCAAGCTAAAATCATAGAGTTTGCATAGTATTGCTCTGAATCCCAGTATTCTGGAGATATTGGAGCAAAGAAGCAGATGGCATCTAATATAAATACTTCACACCTCTGTTAAGAGATAAAGTAGGAGGATTCATAATCTCTGAAACTTCACACAGGGCCTTAATTTATGTGTTTCCAAAGAACAACATTATGTCCAGTTTCCAGGGACATACCTGGAAGAGGAGGGTATCTTTGCAGTATTGATAAATGAAAAAAGAAATATAAATCATAAGGGGGCACATATAAGGAAAACGTGCAGTGGAGGACATGAGCCTGAAATGACAGTAAAGCATTTCATTAAATGAACTGTTTTGCTGTAACTGTGATAGTATTTGAATAAGCACTTGGTCACTAACTCCTGCAGAGAATGCAGTACATGAAGGAATATATTGAACTGTCAACCAATAGGTACAGTGAAGATGTGCCTGATACTTGTGCTAAACTGGAAACAAGTTAATCAATGAGCCAAACAGTATGTAAAAACAGGCATTTCATTTTGGAAGGCAAGGCATAAGAGCATTCTTCTTGAGAATTAATGGAACTTTCAGTGCAGCAAAGTACAGTAATTTTATTTACTGGATGTTAAATATAATAATAAAATTAAATAAGAAATGCAATTTTTCCTATATTCCTATTATTCCTGGAAAAACTCCCCAGCAGTGCTAAGGAAAGGAGTAATGAGTAGGCTGAGACAAGAAAACTATAAGGCAAAATGGGATAAATCTGTCCTTAAAAAAAGGTTTTCCAGTCTTATCTGTGGCAGTGACACTTCATTTGAAATACTTGAGGGCTTGCAGGGTGTGGTGTGAAATTTTAACTTTAGAGTACTTCTAATGGAGTTTATCATTGGTTCAGAGTTTTGGACTTTTTATTGTTAGGTTATTCTAAGGTGTAATTCCCCTTTATTTTTAGTACTGAGGACAAAACCATACAGAATTACAGTACTATTTTATTTCTTCATCTTAACTTTTATGGCTGCAAAGAATTTTTTTTTATATGCTTCATACTCTAACCGTTAGATAGTGGTAATGTTTCCAAGTTAAGGGCAAACTTTGGCATCTATCAGACTTCAGGCAGGTTTGTGTTAGGTATCCTACCTAGTTTTCTTGGAACTCATTCCCTTACCTTCTAGTCAGTGTTTGTTCAGTTTAACTTAGTGTTTCACTCTTCCTTTCTGGCACCACCAATCATCTCTGTGCTCATCAGCTAGTAACTAGTTTGTGCTTAATTTACAAAGACTGCCTTCTGAGACACCAGATTGTGCTGTAAAAGAAATATTAGGTGCCCTGGGATCAGTAAAGCCACTTGGAAAAGTGGTGGGCTAATCAGCATCAGACAAAATAGGCTTATCCTTGTATACTGTGGTAGTTTTGTTAAACTTATCAGGGTTTGGGGGGGGGGGGGGATCGTTTTTTGGNNNNCGGGTCGTGGGGGCGCGGGGCTGTCTGTTTTCTGTGGTTTTGAGGCTGGGGGGACAGGGTTTGTAGAGTTTTTTTGGAGGGGGAAGGGGATGTAACCTAAGGAACATAAGGATACTTCTTTTCATGAAATAAGATAAGGTCACTGCACTTTCTAATGACATCTCTGATTAGATGGTTGATGTCAGATGAGGAAGAAGCGTAAGAACTGCTGCATATAGAAACACGATACATCAGTACTTCTTAGTCTTTGCTATTACAAGAATGTATACAGATATACTGAATAGAAGTAGACATCTCACATAAAATTATAGCCTAAATATTTCAGCATTATGTTGTTTTTTGGATTTAGCTAGGATTCCCATAAATACTGACCAACTACTTCAATAATATGGTGTTATCTGTAATTATATTGCTACCATAAAAATATAGATCTATTTCTCTTAAACAAAACACTTTGGCATTTCTGTACCCAGATACCTTGGTCATGATTAACAATGGAAGACTTTTTTACCTTATACTTAAGGGTTAGCTCGATCTTCTCCAAATGAAACCCTGACTGTCATGGTTTAACCCCAGCCTGCAGTGCAGCCAAGCCCCAAGCAGCTGCTCACTCACTCACCCACCAGTAGAATTGGGAGAGAATCAGAAGGGTAAAAGCTAGAGAACTCCTGGGTTGAGGTAAACACAGTTTAATAGGGAAAGCAAAAGCCGTGCACACAAGCAAAGCAAAACAAGGAGTTAATTCACTGCTTCCCATGGGCAGGCAGGTGCTCAGCCATCTCCAGGAGAGTTGGGTCCCATCACACGTAACAGTGGTTTGGGAAGACAAACACCATCACTCCAACAGTTCCCCCTTCCCTGCTTCTTCCCCACACTTTATATACTGAGCATAATATATGACACGGAATATCCCTTTAGTCTGTTTGGGTCACTTGTCCCAGCTGTGTCTCCTCCTAATGTCCCAAGCACCCCCAACTTCCTCACCAGTGTGGCAATGCGAAAAGCAGAAAAGGCCTTGGCTCTGTGTAAGCCCTGCTCAGCAATAACAAAAACATCTCTGTATTATCAACCTTGTGTTCAGCACCAGTCCAAAACACAGCCCCACACCAGCCACTGTGAATGAAATTAACCCTACCCTAGCCAAAACCAGCACAATGACTTTTAGACTCTGTTCAGCAAGTATTGACATGTTACCCATCCTTTATCTGACTTTAATATCTTGGATGGAAGACAGGTATTTAAAATTCCCATCTGAGAATGGGGTAGTGCTCACAAGGATAAAGTAGAGGAATTCTTTTCATTAGTAACTATGTCTCTGACAAGTAGACCGCTCAGCCACTGCAGTAGGATCCGTGGTACTGCTCTAGTAAAGATCCTGAGTGGCATTAGACCCTGAGTAATTGTAAAGAGGGGCTGCAACTGAAAAACTGTGCTTGTATTGAAGTATTCAGTAATATGAGTGGCACATCCTGTTCCCTACAGGAGAGGCCTCCTCATGCTCTCAACTAAATGAATTTCAATAGAGCGTGATTTCTTCCCTATATGACATGTTCTAAAGCTTCAATGAGATTTGCGTGTCAGAAGAACTGGATCATACACTGCATGTTTAATGTTAAGAGAAAGGATATATTGTATTCCTTGTAGCATGTTTGCTGTACTACAGGATAGTATTACTCATCTGCTTTGCTTTTCAGATCCTTTGTAACTATATCTGACATTCTAGAAAAAATTCACTTCATCATAAGCATATCAGCCTTTCTTGGGAATCGAGGAGCTACATCACCAAAACTCAAGCAGTTAATTAGAGAGCTACAAGACAGAAACATGGAGATTTTGCCAACACTGTACACTTCGTTGCAGCAGCTAGGTCCCATGCTGAAACCTGGAGACCAGTAATTGGTTGTTGCTCTTGCTGCAACAACCAGTGCGGTGTGTTTTGTTGTTGTTTGGGGTTTTCTGAGGGTTTTATTTTGTTGGATTTTTGTTGTTGTTGGTTTGGGTTTGGGGTTTTTTGGGGGCACAGGAAAAGGTAGGCCTTGTTATCCTCCTTTAGAGTATCTTCTCTGAAGATTTATTGATTCTATATGCACCAAAATGTTTGACTCTTTGAGGCATAAAATGCAACATTGAATGCATCAATTTTTTGTTTAATTCTCAAAAATAGGTAATCTGGGATTTGGGCAGTTTTTGCAACTGAATGCATGCTTATCTATATACATATCAAGGATCACCGTCTTTAGATTGTTTAAAAGACTGATAATTCAGGAGAGTTTCAAACTTCAGGACAAAAATAGACTGTGAGTAATTAATACACACTGCTAATAATTAGTTCCTATGCAGTATCCATTACTGTCATTCCATATAGAATACAGTTAGTCCTTTAAGACTTTGTCTACAATTACGTAAGAGTGCACTGCTTCAGGGAGTTGTTGCCATAAAGTTAACACTGATGGCTGCGGTCCTTGATGGGTTTAGCTGTGGAGATAAAAGTAATGAGGCTTGAGAGCTCTCAATGAGGGAACTGCTGTGGGCAGTTTATTCCCCACCTTGCTGGTTTCATTGTTTTATGTTCCTCAGTTTCCTACATGGAGAAAAATAGGGAGAATCTATCTGCTTCTGACATGGCTCATCTTAATCTTTTTTAAGCAGGACTCATTCTGGAGTCATTTGTCAGTCATTTTCCTCCTTTGTTCTGCAGGATCATTCTGGCTGCACCAGGCAACCTTCTGCAGAATGTTTTACCACATATCTTTTCTTTCTGCTTTCATCCTTGGTTCTGATCTTGCAGATTTTACTATGTGCATGCTTTCCTGTACCTTGTTTCAACAACTATACCACAAGTCCCTATTTGGTTTTGTGGTTGCCTACTGTTTATATTTAGTGGCATTACAGTGTTAACAAAAGCCCATGTACAGTCACCTGTTACACATATTTCTATGCCTTGGTTCAAAGAAAGCTGTGGTGACTTAATCTTGGCTGCCTGCCAGATGCCCACCAACCTGTTCTTTCAATGCCCCCTCCTCAACAGGGGGAGAAAATAGAGTGAAAAAGTTCATGGATTCTCAGAAAGACAGGGAGATTACTGTCTTGGGTTAAAAAGATTCAGCTTGGGGAAACTAATTTAATTTATTGCCAGTTAGTAATAGAGTAGTGAGAAAAAAACAAAAACAGCTCTTTCCATCCTCCTTTCCAGACTTAACTTCACTCCTAACTATCCTACCTTCTCCCCCTCCCCAGGCAACACAGGGGAAGCAGAGGAGGTTGTGGTCAGTTCTTAACACTTTCTCCCTGTCACTCTTTCCTCCTCACACTGTTTCCATTCTGTTCCACAGAATACAGTGCAGATACCTGCTCTGACATGGGCCTTCATGGGCTGCAGAGGCACAACTCACCTTTGCCACGTTCTCTGAGATCTGCAGAGGAATCCCAGCTCCACTGATTGGACCTTCTTCTCCCTCTCTTTCTCCACTCATTTCAGTGTCTACCTGGTTGTTTCTGTCATGTTTTTCTCACTCTTCTTTTGTAGCAGATTGTCTTGGGGTGACTTTATAATGTATATCCCCTATCGCTACCCTATGCCCACCAATCTTTTCTGTGTCTTTAAACTGAGCCTGAGAAGGACAGAAAACAAACTTTGCAAAGCAGTTGTTTCAAGGACACGGAGATACGCTCCTCTGTTTCTGTGGTACCCTTGGTTTTTTTCTTTCTTTTTTTTCGGCTCTTTTTCTCCCAGCGAGAGACGGAGGGTTGAATTTCGTTTTCCTAGGATTTTTGGGGTTTTTTTTGTTCTTTTCTTCTCTTCTGGACTGTTTCAACAACATCTGAACACATCAGGAGAATTTTCCTGGAGGCCCGGGGGGGGCCCCTCGCCGACCAGCTCCGAGGAGGAGAGAGACCACACCTACAGAGGACCTCTGAAATCTTCTCAGGTTTTCTCTCCACAGAGAGAGGGATCTCATTATTTAGCATTATTATTCCCCACCTGTGTGTTTGTTAAATAAATAGCTTGTTATCTCTTTCACTTTCCTTTGAGGAAGTTTTTTCCCGAACCTGGGGGGGAGGGGTGGTTGTGACCTGACTTCTATCAGAGGATATTCTCCTCCAAATTTGTCCAAACTAGGACACAGCTGTACAGAATTTTTTACTCTTTCTTAAAAATATTTTTCTTGGGGAAAAAAAAAAAAAGTGTTACCATCATTGCTGATTGGCTCAGCTTTAGCTGTCCTCTTCTCACAGAAGTCACCCTGCAGCCCTCTTCACTGTCAAAACCTTGCCACATAAACCCAATACAGAAGAAAATGTCAAATATATCATGCTTAATCTGCTTCTGCTTCGGGAGTGCACAATGCTTAACTGAGAAGGTAGTCGAGACTCAAGACAGAAAGTCACTATTAAGTAGTTACTGAACATTACATCAGAAAGCAGTGAGCTGACAGACCTGATTGATTTTCATTGCCCTGAATGCAGACAAGAAATTTGAAGAAGTGTGAGAGCAAACATAAATACTGTGGTCTGCACTTAGTCTTCATTTTATTTCTGCTGAGGATCACTAAGCTTGGCTTCTAAGTGAACTGTGCAAGAACAATAGCCAGTCTGTATAACATTAAACATAAAAAAAAAATCAAACCCAACCAAATTGGATCACAGATAAAGGGATTTTTTTCATTTTTTAATTATGTGATGGAAAACATAGGGGACTTTCCAAATAGTAACCAGTAAGATAAGAACTGCATGTAGGATTTGTTTGTACTTCTGCATAGATCTAAAAGTGAAAATAAACTGTAGTAGCCTTTTCTAGGCTATTCAGTTTTATCCTGTTGGGTATTTCTGACTAATATTGCTTGAAGTCTTCAAATTATTTGAAAAGAAATTGCATTGGGAATCATTCATTTAAGAACAGAAAACCATACCAAGTGAGGAATTGGGCCATATGTTGCAAAGTCTGTGCTTATATTTTATCATTAGCTGTCCAGCCTTTAAGTGATATGAATACACATCAGTCAGATGTGACTACATGTGTACTTTATCTCTTCAATGCCATCTTAATCAAAGTGATTTTGTTGGTATCATAATTAGGTATGTTATCCTATTTATTCACTAGTCTTCATATGGTGCTCCTGATTTCACTTATACTGAACTGAAGTAACTGAATTTCTTTTCTAGAACTTGGGAAAACAAGAGTTTGCATAATCAGGTGTCATATAGCACTCTTTCCTCTTTGATAGCCAAGTGCCTGTACAATCTGTGAAGAATCAGTACCTGTTGGGAGTTGTTCTTTTTGATGCAGCTGTTCTTTATTCAACCTTGAATTTGCAACAGATATGCATCCAGTAGCTATATTTTCATGCCACAGATAGAAACAAACCCCTCTAAATTTTTGGTCTTTGATACATGAGTATTTCACCTCTTTTCCCTTCAGATATTTTCAGACTTAGGAATTATTTGATTACATTGTAGACATAATTCAGTAGTATCTTCTGATCCTTGTTAATTTTTTTAACACCATAGTGGAACTTGTAGGGAAGAAAACCTTTTCTATTTGTTTCCTTTAAAGGAAAACAAGGTCTTAGATGCTTTTATAATTAATTTAGAAAGTAAATGATGTATGCCTGCTTTTCATGGCATGTTCTTAAATTTTCTTACTTCTGTGTACATTGTAGTAAAACAAACATACAAACACAAGGAAAAAAAAATCACTGTGCGTTAGGCACATTTTGTGAGACCTTCACTTAAAATTTAGAGTTCAGTAAGAGCTGCTGTAGTTAACCTACTTTTCCTGAATAAATTGTGAGTTTGAGCTTCGTACTCAAATAGAAATATTTGCATCTGCAAGTGAGTATAATCCATTTACTGGTGAATACAGCCAGCTGTTCTCTCAAATCTCGCTATCCCATATGCAAATGTAAAATTTACTTGCTTTCCTTTGATGTTGCTATTGGAATCCAGGAGGTGTGCTAAACTTGAATCAAAATGCCATGACTGTAGAAAACAGCAAAGTAGCCAAAGCTTTTCTGGAATAGAATAATTAAAGGTAGTGCTTCAAAAAGAATGTTTGAAGAGAAATGCTTTAAAATTCCTTCCATCGCTGGAGGGAGGGGGATTGTCTTTAGTTACTGGGATAAAAGATAACTGTTTGTCATGGTTTTCTTAGCATTGAATGAACTCAGGTAGATAGTTAAGCCTTTGGGGAATAGAAGAGGGTAATCCTTAGAGGTTCAAGTTTTTATCTTTTCACATGAGAGCCTGAGTAAAATGTCTTAATATTACTTTATTGGAGTATAATGGTCATCTTTACAAACTCCGCCAAAAAGTTCTATACAAAATAGGCAGGAATTTGCTATTTGGCTCATTAAGAGAAGTAATGTTGTAGAAGCATGTTATTAGCTATACACAGAATAACTGTTTGGGTTGTTCCTCAGGATGCATCTTTCAGGGAACAGCCACCTGCCCCAGCCTGGGCTCCTCCACAGGCCACAGTGCAGATACCTGCCCCACCCAGGGGCTGCAGGAACATCCCTGCTGGGGATTTAGCCCCAGATGCCTGCTTTGGCAGACCCCCCAGTGCTGCCACTGGCATCTGTGCACTAGCACATAATATAAATACTTTTAGAAGAAGTTTAAACCTTTAGAAACCTTTAAAACCCATCTCTAGTTGCAAACTATGTTTTTAATAAATTTTTAGAAAAGGTTGGTCATACACACCTTGTTCTTTATTCTTCCCTCTTTTGCCTGTTTTTACACACACATGCCTGCACTTTCAGGGTATATTTCAGAACTTTCCAGAGATAATTTTGGATGTTTTGCCAAGTATAATATTGTCACAGCTTATGCGAGTCTTTGTAGACTCACAGACTTTGTAGTCTGGTGAAAATGCTTCTCCCTGTGTGGTGGTTACTCCAGGCCAGGCCACTCCTGTCCTGTGGTCCCTCATTTATGAGGAACACTGCACACCCTGGCTGTCACTTAGCCTGTGTCACACACAGGAGAGTTTCAGTGCTTCTTGAGATGATGTGTGATGTAGAATGATAAATGTACTGCAACATTCATCAGAAGACATGGGGAGACGACAAGAGGGGAAATGTATGAGAACACAGGGAACACACAAATCTTCTCTAGCACTGCTATTTTTTCCACGCCATATAAGTTCAAATGAAGCCTGTACTTAGGCCTTCCTTAGTCAAATACTTTATTGTTCAGCGTCTCAGCTTAATGGAAAAACAGGAAAAAAAAAATTTAAAATTCTCAAGTCTGTTTTGTCCATTAGTTCCACATCAAATTCAGCTGGATTAAAACAGTTTCTTTTTATATTCATCTGCCTCTTCATTAGTATGTCTTTGTCACCTTATTCAGTGTGTGCATGAAATACTTCTGGGTTTTATCTGTCATTAGCAATGCTGAGAAGTCATACAAATTCTTGAGCACTGTCATTTAAAGTAAGCATTAATGCTTCATGTTGAGTGATGGCAGTGACTGTGACAAAACATTTTCTTGACATGCTAGTAGAGAAAGTATAGTACTTCTCAACATTTCTTATGACTGCTGTAAACTAAATTTTGCTGAATTCACAAAGGCATTTCAGAAGCCAGAATTCTTCAGGGAGCTCTTACGGAACTTATAAATCCCCTGTATTTTTCTTTTGGTTAAAAACAGCATCATTTCAGAGTAAACATATTTAAGTCAAAAGTAGACTTGTTCTAATAAAATATTTAAGGTACCTAATTATTTTGAGCTGAGAATCTGAAACTATACATGTTAATGTTTCATTGTCAATTCTGAAGCCGGTCCTGATAAAACAGCTAGCTTTAGTTGACTACTGTTCCTACTTTAAAAAAGGAGTTGAATACTCTTTTTTTGTGTGAAGGTTAGGACCAAAATGATGAAATCTACTTTCTACAAGTATTTTCTTATAATCAGTTTACCTTTCTGTGTTCTTCTGCTCTTATTATAGCCGTAGGCTATATGGCAATATGGCTATGAGGCAGGATCATGTTCCTGCTAAGAAATATGAAAACTTCTGAGGCTGCATTTAAAAAAACTTTTTATATTAAGGTATTAACACATAATTTAAATTAACATTTTTAAAGAGTTACTAGAGAAAATAACACTAATAAACAGTGGTTTGAAGTTTTAACCTTCATGAAACAATCCAATGTCAACTGACTGCCTTTGAAAAATATATTTATGAAATAAAAAAATCAGTTTCTAAAATGAACTACTTGATCTTCAGAAAAAAAGTGCAGAGGGCTTTGGTAGCAAATCAAGAGAGCAAAATGTCTTTTCTCTCTTTGCATCACAGTAATTCCTTTCTGACTGTCTCGATTTTATCTGTGAAATAGAGGGAGAAAACTGGTTGCCACATCAGTAACCATCAGTTGATTTGATATGGTGGAATAAAAGACTTTCTGAGAGCAAAGCAGGAGAGAGATAAATTGAGGAGGAAAGCAATATCAGCAACTAGAAAAGCAAGCATAAAGTTAACACAGAAATTTGGAAGTAAGAAAAACTGAAGAGCACTACTGATTGCATGATGAAAAATGAAGAGCATAACTGCCTACTTTTGCTTCTTGAATCACTGAAGAATGTTTTTTTTACATTGTGTCTTCCTTCTGCTTGCTAGTACCACTGTTTTGTGTGTGAAAAATTCTTAATAATTAGGGGAAAATACCAACTTTCTTAAGGAAAAAAATATCAATGTGTGCATGCGAAAACGCAAGGTAATACTTGAGATTAATTTTAAGTTTTGCTGTCTTAGAAATATATGAAGCCTGTAAGAAAATTTATTATTCATTTTTGTGTATCTCCTTGCTGCTGGTATGACCCTACAACTTATCCCCCTTCATAAAAAGTCTGTGTCTGCTCAGTAAGTCCTCCTAGATACTAAAAGCTGCTCATACATTCTGATATGCCAAGCTGATCATGTCCCAGAACCTCAGCCACCCCTCACACAGCAAGTGCTTCAGCTATAATGTGCTTGGAAACCCACTGCTGAACCCAGTCCGGTTTATCAGTCTTTCCTGTGCTGGGTATAGCATCCAGATGTGCTCTCAAAAGTGCTGAACTGAGGGGGGCTAATCCTTTTTCTTGATGTTCTAGCTGTGCACTGATGGATGGCTTCCAGAGTGCTGCTGACCATTTCAGCAGCCCTCACTGCTGGCTCACACTCAACTTGTGTCTGCCAAGGCGCCCAGGTCCCTTCTGTCAGAGCTGCTCCCAGGCAGGCAGGCAGGCAGACATCGCCCTGTACCTTTGCACCAGTGCTTCCTGCCCAGGGGCAGCACCTGGCATTGAAGAGCTCATGATCTTGAAGTTCATGAGATTCCTGTTGGTCCATTGCTCTAGCCTGTTTAGGTCCCTCTGCCCTAAGAGCCTTGAAGGCCTCTGCCTGATGGCCTTAAGAGCATTGACTATTCCCTCTAATTCTATGTCATTGCAAACCTGGTGGTTCATTCTGTCGTTTCTGTGAGTTTTATAAACACATTGAACAAGTCATTCTAATGTTGCCTTTCACTGAAGTAGGTCACAAGTGATTGCTTCCTCATCGTCAATGGTAGTTACCAATATCATATAGGAATCCCAGTTATGCAGTGGGAATCTCTTCTTCAGACATTTTGCAAATGGGCAACCCAAAATTTAGTCTTTTCCTAAATTTATTTTGTGTTCTTTTTAATTCTCTGTCCTGTGGTTAAGGATTCACAATTTACCTATATTATATTTGTTAAGATTTTTGCCACTCTGAAAGATCTCTAAATTCAATTCTACTTCCTTTGAAGTACTGAATGAGTATACATTTTCACATGCACAACTCAGCTTTATTGTCTGATTGACATTTAGTAATAATACTTTGAATTTTACACTTTCAGGCTGACTATGACAAAAAACATTCTTTCAGTCAAGGAAATTTTAAAATAAGACCCAGTTATGACTACTCATTTATGTGTTATTAGGGATTCTAATAATAGTAGGTGTAGGACAAAAAAACTTCTCAAGACCAAGAACTGGTTTCTTTATTTACTTAAACACCTTGAGCATGTTCATTTAAACATGAACCTATTCAGTACTTTGTGTATGAAAGAAAATATGACTTGAGATTTTTCACCATCTCTGTGACGAGCAATATTAGTCAATCTTCTGAAATATTAGATGTGGGGTTCTCTCTTTCTTGCCCTCTCACTTTTCTGATGCCATCTAATTTCTCATTGCATTTTCAAATAGTGTCTTAACTGAGACACTGTCTTAATTTCCACTGCCAGTGGCCAGTTTAAATGCAGCTAAAATACAAATATTGTTTTAATACCTTTTATTATAAAGGCTGGGAAGGTGGTAGTATTTTGGAATAGAGTCTTAGATTCTAAAAATTTCTGTTGCCAGTATTCCAATATTTGTTTGTAGAAATGTGGAAATAAAATTCTTGACAGGAAGAAAGTCATCATTATTTATCTGTAGAAGGATGTCTCATATGCTTTGCTAATTTGCCTTGAAATTCTGTGCTTAATTATTTAAACTTTTAAATTGCCACTTAATTGCAATTAGCAGAACTCTATCACTGCTACAGCTTACTTCTACCCATATTCTTCATTCTTTCTCCAGATGCAATACCTTTACTCAACTACCTTTTACCAAGATTTTTTTTTTTTTTAGTTATATAATTATGAGCACTAAGGTGATATGTTCATTTTACTTATTTTACTTCTGGTTTTTCTTTGTGGAGTAATGCTTACAGATATCAGAAAGATTGTGCAACCTCCTGATTACTGAGTATCCCTCATACAGTTAAAAGCATGTTTGTTTTCTCCTTTTGAATTCCTGCAACACTGCCATTGCTCTTCTTTGGATTTGCTGACTCTTCTTTAGTAATGCATCCCTCCAGATTACTGGTAGGAAAATTTGGGAGAAAAAAATGTTATTTTCCTTCTTGCATTTCTTCTGTTTAGTTATTGCACAACTACAAATACCCAAGAGATGACCATTGTATCTTCTTTTATAGCTGTTGCCTTTATAATGATTGCTGTGACTTCAGCTCTTTTACACTCTCATGTTGGATGCTACTTGTGTCACAGCCTGCCTGGTACTGGGTGTGGTATTTGTTATCAGTTCTCATCAGGCTGAACAAAGACACCAGTCCATGTGTCAGGGAACTCTTATGCTTTCATTGTACACTCACCAACTCCAGCAACCAGCCCACTGCCTTAGACTCAAATGTGCTGCCTAACAAGCCCTTGAATTTTACAACACAATTCTCAAAAATGGTGGTTAACAAGCCCTTAATTTTTACACTACAGTTCAATAAGCTCTCCACTCCCACAACAAACTTCTCAAAGGTGCTGGCTAATGAGCCGCAACACACTTCCAAAAGTTCATGACTCCCACAACAAACTTCAGTACCAAATATGGGAATATCATAGTCACACTTCACCCAGACAAAGTAAGAGAGGAGAGAAATAATGGTAGAAAAGAAAGAAAGAGGACAAAGAAGATCATCAATCCTTAGATCCCACGTTGTTCCTGCTGCATTAATTATCTGGAGCTGTGGTAGCAAGACAAAGAAAGAGAAAGAGAGAGGAAAGAGAAGAAGTTACCCTGCTACATGCCTTTAATGTAAACTAGAGTTTTCCTGCCCCTTCACTCATGCATGCGCAGCCAGCTCTTTTGAGCCTTTCAGGAAGTGAAAGGTGGGGGGAACACACATTAGCACAAGTCCCGAGGCAGGAAAGGAAGTTGGCTCAGAACAGTGCTGCCCCACTTCCATGGGACCCTCTCTTCCAACCACAACTTTCCAGACGAAACATACTCATGACTGGTCCTCCACAACTTGACTTTCAGGTTCTGTGAAAGGCTTGGACATTTCTCCTGTGGTGAGAAATGGACCCTAAGTACTGTCTAATTCTCTTACTTCAAGAAGCATTGATGTTGATGCCAAAGAAAGAGAGAAGACTTTTGAGAGTACACTAGATACTTATATACAGTAGAAGAAGATATAAATGAGAATTTGGAAACAGAGTTGTTGAGATTATTGGCATTTTACCACTTAAAAAGTATCTGGAATTTTGACTCCAAAATACTACCTGACAAAGCTGATACCTTCAAAATTACCTGGTCTGTTATATTGATTTGCCTGTTGAATTAAGGAAGTGTATTTGGGTCTGGCTGAGCTAAAGTTCATTTCCCCACAGCAGCTCTCACAGTGCTGTGCTCTGCATTGGTGGCTGGAAAGGTGCTGGTAACACACCAGTGCTTTGGGTACTGCTGAGCAGCTCTGGCACAGCATCAGTGCTGTCTCTCAGCCTTCCCCACAAGGGGCTGGAGATGGGCAAGATCCTTGGAGGGACACAACCAGGCCAGCTGACCCAAAATAACTGAAGAGGTATTCTGTACCATATGACCATCCGCTCAGATATGAAAGCTAAGGAAAGGAGAAGGAAGTGAGGGCACTCACTATTTATGACACTTGCCTTCCAGAGTAATTGCTAGGCATGCTGGAGCCCTGCTTCTGGGGAGGTGGCCAGGCATAGCTTGATGACAGGAAGTGGAGAGTAAAAATTTTGTCTCTATTTTTTTTTGGTTGTGCATATGCTGTCTTTTATTTTTGTTTTAGTAAATTTCCTCATCTTAAACCAAGGTTTGTTTTTTCCTATCCTTATTTCCCTCCCCTGTCCAGCTGAGAAGGGGATGTAATAGAGCAGCTTGGAGCACACCTGGTTTCCAGCTAAGGTCAGCCCATCACAGGAAGTATAGCTTATTTCAATATAAGCCTCAAATCTGTGTCTTCCATGTATTTATGCAATTCAGGATTGATCATATGGCTTTTTTGAAGACAGCAATATATTTGAAGACACTTTGAAGACAGCATCAAAGGCAGTGTGACTGATATATGTAAGAATGCTTCTAGCTGCATTTGCTTGATTAAAATGCTGCCTCATTCTTGAATATTACAAAAATTAAAAAAAATTAATTATAAGTGCATGAATTCCAGCATCTGAAGGAGATCTTTTTTCTTCAATTGAAATCTATTTTGGAGTGTAGTCATGGATCACTGATGTCACTGCATGAGGCATATTTGCAAGAGAAGGACTTATGTAATGGATAATGTAAGGGGAGTTTTCAAAAATTACTTGAAAGATTAAATGCATATTTGCAGTTACTTATACATTTTCTTTTTTAAGCAGAGTAAATCAGAGTGAGAGTTAGATGTTTAAAGCATGAAGCCCTCAGCTTTAATTGTGGAGGGAAAGAAATACCTGTGTGGTGTTGAAAGAAGGGAGCAGTCGGGATTCACTTCTGCAATTCACTTTTCTTATGTTGTCTATATTAAAATTAGAAAAAAAGCACAACACTACAGGGGTATATGACTGTCTGCACATATATTTTTACTTTATTGAAAAATGTTTATAAAATTCATTCATAAATATCTACTTTATTTTGTGATCAGTGCTTGAAGCACCTTCATTCCGGTTTGTTTCTGTTTGAAACTTTCCATTGACAAGTGAGCACACCGGCCAAAAGAAGGGAAGCTCTGGTTTCTGCTGGTCTCAGGGCAGTAGTAGCCTGCCTAACCTTCACAGAGAGCATAAAAACTAGGAGAAATAGTAAAATGTCTTTTTATTTCTGTGTACCAGGCAAAAGAAACATTTCCCTTTAGATGTGGAAAAGAAATCATATTTTAATGATAAATTAGTTTCAAACTGGTAGCGATAACTTATTGTCCTAGAAAGCCTGCAGCAGCGTTTGTGGTCTGTTCATTCCAAGAATCCCACTCCCAATCTGGAGTCTAAAGAAGAATCAGAAAGGTATGTCAACTAAAAAGGTTTTTCTCTTTTTTTTTTCTTACTTATATATGTACCTACAGTGTAATTATTTTTCACTGAAATACCTAATAAAGGACATAAAAAGCAAAAGAATTAATAATGGCAGCACTTAAATGATACTTTAAACACATTGTTGTATAAAATATACAACAGTTTAAAGTTTTTAAAATCCATGCTGATAGAGGAAGTTTATTTGTGTTTTTGGTTTTTTGTGCTTTTGGGGTTATGAATTTTTGAGGTTTTTTTAATTGTTGTTGTTGTTTTATGTAAGTTTGTTTTCTGTTAATGGTATTCAGACTTCAGAAGTATCTTATAGGCCAAGGTGAGGAGCTAATGCTGAAGTGGTGTTACTTGCAGAAGAAAAGTCAGTTTCAGGAACATCTAGGAAGCAGTTTGTATCTACAGCCTTCTTTCGCAACCTTCCAGGAATTCTACAGAGATGCAGGACATATTGGCAAGATTAATCTTAAAACTTCAGGAAAAGTAGGCCAATGAAAAGGGTACAGTGATTTCTAGAAAGCTTCAAAACTACAAAATTAATAGTGCCAGGTGCCTGCAGAAGCAGTGTCCCCTCTCCATAGGTGAAGAAAATTCTTTTGTTGTGGAATGAGGGCAGAGGTGCTGCTTTTTAAATTTACATTTAGTTTTTCTTGGTAGATTCCTGTATGACCAGTTAAAGGTTGTTGAGTCCACATAAAAGATGAAGTTGTATTCAGGAGGTATAATGTTTTGAGCAGTCTCGATCTTAATAGTACGTAAAACTTCTGTGACAGACAAGTTCTATTAATCAAAATGTATGATTGCAAACTCATATACTCTGCTCCTCTGTAGTGTGCTATTACCTAGAAAGGTTCTCAGGATGATAGTCTCTGTCCTAAAACAGCTGAGATGTCCAGTGATGTTGCGGTGCATGTGATAATGGCCACTGCAGCAGAGCATTCGGAGGACTGGCGGACAGGCCTACAGAAACAGAGGTCTAATCCTCACCCGTGGTTACGGCGAGTTCCCATGATCCTAGTGGTTCTTAGTTTACATGTTTTAAGTTTATTGGTTCAGGAGTTCTCCATCCAGTTTTCTGTATAAGTTCATGTTTATGCATTTCCCTTAATTACCTATGTATTAGTTCGAAAGTTCTTACTTCTTTAAGGCCCCATTGGTCTACTCCTGTAATTCCCTCCCTTAAGTTATCCCTATTGGATATTCCTCTGTTGTCTCCTCCTCCTCAGTTGATCCCCATTGGTTGTTTCCCTTTGCTCCACCCCCATATAAAATACTGTGTTCTGTCTCGCTCCCTTGTCTTTGACCCTAGACCCTCCACCTGCGATAAACCAGTTGGAACCTACACAAAGACCCCTCTCTCGTCCTTTGCCTCTGCCGACACTTTTACACCACCTTTGTTTGGGGCTCGCTCCTTGTGAAGGAGCTGACTTTCCCTGCTTGCTGCAGCTGACACCAAGAATGTCTGCAGCTGGATGCTGTGTGGCCTCGGGCAGCCCCAGCAGTGTCACAGTGAGACACTGATGCTGACCTAAAACTCTGTTTCCCACTCAATGCAGCTCTGTTCTTTCTTAAGGTTAATATATTTGCAGTAAACATGTCAGCTTCTTCCATATTCTGTCCTTTCATTTCATTAAAAAAATTAATATCTAGTTAATTGTTGATTAAAAGTTTTGCTGGATTTTTTACTGATACATAATTTATGTATCATTATGTGCATGTGTCAGCACTGTAGGCAAAGGATGTGACCTTACCCAAAGAGAACTGCAGGATTATGCTGCATGTTAGCACTTTGAGAAAGCTGTTTTAATTGAATGATGTTTTACCTTGCAAACACTTTTCCTGAAAGGATGAGGTAACAGAGAATGGTAGTCTAAAATTGTTTTATGAAACATGATAGTATGCTGTAAATGTTTGACCTTTCCATCATTTAAGCAATAAGACACTTCAGGGTGTGATGTTGAAGCATAATTTTAACATAGCTCACCTACGCTGAGTTTAGTATGCATGCTGATACACAGTAATGGGCACCCTGGAGTGTTTCACGGAAGTATAAAATGCCAGATAAATTGTTAGAGGGGATTTCTTATGTCTGTATATTTTTTTTTTAAATGATTAGCACAAAGCTGTATTTAAAAACAAAGCAAACAAAAAAGCCCACTTAACCATGAACAGCTCTTAAACAAATCCAAAGGTTTTCTAATTATTATTATTTATATCTATTTGTTGGTATTCAAAGCCAAATTAGCCTAGGAAATGTTGCCATAATCTTTAGTATGAATATATAATAGTAAAGAATGCCTGTTGAGAGAGGCTAATTGAAGAAGATAAGCTAGCTAGTTTTGTAAATAAATGTAATTTCTAAAGAGGTGTAATGACCAATGGAGTCCCTTTGCTTCCAAGTTTGGGTATTCTCAAACTACTCAGTAGCTCAGTAACAATAACTTACTACTTCCCAGTGCTTTGACACAAATGTATATTTTTTTCTCTTCCTCGTGTTTTACTATGTACCTTGACACCATTACTTGACAACGCCTTTTTTCATTTTGCCTCTTTTGCATGCTCCTTTCGTGTATGAATTCCCCTTGCCTCTTTATATTCAGTAAGTACCTTAATAAGATTTAAAACCAAGGAAAATATATAAAAATCCCCCACCTAATAATTGAATCAGAAATCCTTCCATGTAGAGCTGAAATTGTCTTGTACTTTTATGCTGAAGCCATTATCCTGTTTGCAGACCTGGCTTCTTGGGGAGTACGACGTACCAAATTACAAAGATAGTTCGGGTCTTGTAAATGTGGGTAGAAATATGCTCAAAAGAACAGAAGGACGGTAGGAAACCTGTTGTTAAGCTGTCATAGCAGTTTGTGTGTGCTCCTGTGTGGTGCAACAGCCTCTCCCTCACCCACGTGAGCTCTGATAATCTGTACATAAAAATCAAGTTCTCTGGGCATTATCGATTTGGAACAAACTTTCTCTTTAATATTTGAAAGCTCATTTTTAGTGGTTGATTCTCTGAACTATATTCCTTGAACTATAATTCTAAATTTTTTACACTTCTTAACCATTGCTTGGGATTTTAATATTAATAGTGCCAAAGGAAATTCTAAAATAATGCACAGAGAGAACTGCCACGTGGGCATGTTATAACAGAACATACAACTGAGCAGCTTCTGAATAGGACAAAGATACACATGACATACAAAATTTCATGTGTAAAGTTGGGTAAGGAACCCAAGGCTGACTTAGGACTTACTGACCACTGTGGCAAAGCAGTCTACATACAGATTTTGGAGCATCTAACCACCTTCTCATAGTGCTGTTTGTAGTTCACAGATCTGAAGGAAAAGGCATATGCAGTGGAGGTGAGGGATGCTCTTAGGTTACAAAAGGCAGGTTCAAGAAGTACGCCTTGCAATTGTAACAGAAGGGACCTCAGTCTGCTATTACTGATCCTTAGAGTCACTCAGTAGTTTCAGACTGGCACTTCAACTGAAATAAAAAGAAACTTGGTTTACTGTGCCATAAAAACTTTAAAGAAGTGAACTTTCTTCCCAGTTAGAGAATTACCATTACCAATAAGAAATTATCCATCCCAGGATAACCCAATAGTCAATAATGTATTTCCATTCTGACCAGACATTCTGGTTATTCAAATATTCAAACATTAATGTGATATTTAGTATATTGTCTGAGGGAAATACATAGGATTCTTCTATTTTTTGGTTTTACCATTCTCAATAGTCTGCTTTTGTTTTGTATGACTTCACTTGTTCAGATAGAAATGCACTCTCCTTTATTGATGAACAATACCCGCATGGAAGACACATTCTTGCCTTAGGAGCATAAGCTTGACCACAGGGTGCATTTATTTTAAATGCCTGGCACCAGCCAAAACATGCAGTGGTGATCTTGGTTACTGGTGGAAAGATTAGTAATGCAGTGCTTCTGCGTTACTAATTATATTGATATTCTAAAGGCCTCTTCCAACTCAAATCATTCTGCAATTCTCTGACACACATTTACCTTGTGGAAGCAAAAGAATGAAGGTCTCATGGGACTTTGCAGATCTCACTAGTTAAGAAACATTTGCAGCTAATGGTCTTGCCTACAAGAGCAGCACAACTTTGTTAAGAAAGAAGTGGGTTATTCCTGGCAGGCTGTACTCTGTACTCCTCATCAGAAGGATTTCAATCCGGTTGTTATTTACCATGTCCTGCTTGTTTGACACAGTACTGGTGCAGAATGGATTGTGTAACCTAAAGGTGTATATTAACTCTGACCCATATGGGCAGAATTCTGCTGCTGCTCTGTGTTCTCTGCTATAGCTGCAGTAACACACTGCTGCTTCCTCACCCCATCTAAGTGGTATTCTGGGTTTGTTTCCAGACCACCATTACCTTTAATGAAAAGCCAGTTTGCTGCAACATCAAAATTGCTGTTCCTTTCAGAAGGATCTGTGAGACAAACCTTTGTAAAATGTGTGCCCTGAAGAAGATACCATATTTAATAATATGTTTAATCAAGAACATGCATACATGCGTACATGTATGCAAACTTCCTAACTGAGCTAGCAGAGAACAGTTTCTGATCAACAAAACTGCAGTTAAGATTTTTTTTTTTTTTTTAATATAGACATAATTTGTCTTATTGATCCAGTGTGTGCACACAACCTTTCAATTCCTGGTCATGTGCTGGTGTGTTTTTGATTTCCTTC
>VZTI01000922.1:180769-226837 GCA_013397865.1 Struthidea cinerea | reverse complement strand
CCCCCCCCCCCCCCCCATTTGATGAATTACAGTGGAAATTATTTGGAGGGAGTTGTTTGTTTCCTTATTTCTTTCTATTACAATTATTTTAGCAGCATTCAAGTAAAATATTTCTGAGTCAGACTAAGACTAGAAATATGGGAGGATGATAGAATGTAATCTACCATAGAACAATACTAAATAAATATTTCACGTGTTTCACAAAATAAATGAAATGGATATAAAAAGCAATTCTCTTTAGTCCACAATTTCACAAACACAGCAATTACAGCTTCATATTTGCCTCATGAAACGCATGATGCTTTCCACCATGGGTTTTATTCTGCATTAATCAGGCTACAGTTTAGCCTTCAGTTTTTCCTGTGTTTTTCCTACGTTTTTCTGTTAGTTGCAATTATTTTTCTCAGAAGATAAATTTATGTTGTAAATATATTTTCTTCACTGTAAGTAAATCTGCTGACCTTAAGAAGACAGCAAGTAAGCATAGAGTTCCCTTTTTGCTGCCAAAAGAGAAGTTACTTGATAATTGATGTATGTGTCTGTGAGTCTGTAAAAAGCTTACTTTTTTCCTGAGAAGGAGAGAAAATGCGACAATCTAATATCTTTATGCAAGTCTCTCTCTATGTTTTGTTGTGTGGTTTTGTTTGGGTTTTTTTTCTGGGGAGATCTGCATTTTATAGTTCAGTTGTATTTCCTTTGCAACAGGCATCCATTTTGCTCTAACGTTAAATCCTCAGAATTACTTTCTCTGAAGTCCTCAGGAGCAGTCGAAATGCTAAACACTCAGACTAACTGGCAGAAGTAGACTAAAGCAAAACATGGTATGAGATGCCCTCATGAACCTGTATGTCCCGGTTTGGACAAATTTGGAGGAAAATACATCCTCTGAGAGAAAAACAGGTTACAACCACCCTTCCCCCCACCAGGTTTGGGAAAAAAAAAATTTCCTCGAAGGAAAGTGAAAGAGATAAAAACTATTTATTTAACAAACACACAGGAAAGGAATAATAATGCTAAATAATGGAATCTCTCACTGGGAAGATTTCAGAGTCCTTCTGTAGGTGTGGTCTCTCTCCTCGGAGCTGGGTCGGCGAGGGCGTGGGCCCACCTCTGGGCCTCGGGGAAAAATTCTCCCGAGGTGTTCTGATGTTGTTGAAACAGTCCAGAAGAGAAAAAAAAGGAAAAACCAAAGTCCCAGGAAAGCTAAGTTCAACTCTCCATCTCTCTCTCCCGAAACAAGGAGCCGAAAAAACTGACTGAGAAGCAAGAAGGGTACTCCCTCCGCTCTTGCTGCTGCAGCTCAAAACCGAGCAGTGTATCCGTGTCCTTGAATAATTGTTTTGAAAAGTTCATTCAGTTTTTTTTCTCTCTCCCCTCTCAGGCTCAGTTTAAAGGCACAGAAAAGGCACAAAATTAATTTTCCGGGCATAGAGCAAGGATAGGGGATACACCGTCCCAAATTCACCCCAAAACACTGTAATAGTAAGATACAGTGTGTGAGAGCAGGGGTTGTGTCAAGGTAAGGCACCACTGCGACTGTGTGTGTGGCTGTAGTTGTCTCCTTCAAGAACAGAGTGGCAGTGTGAGGTCTGCATGCATATGATTTTGTCATTAGCCTGTGATGCCCTGGGACCTGTGGGGCCAGAGTCTGGTCCTGGTCTGGGTGCTGCTGGCCACCCCAGCTGTGGGGGGTGGGTGACTCACCTCCCCAGTGTGAGCTGGGTCTGCACAGTACCAGCAGCAATGTGGGCTGTGCTGGGGAAAGGTGCAGATATAAACCCAAACAAGCCCAAGGCTGAGGAGGAAGAAATCACTGGCACTCTGCCAGACAACAGGAGGAAGAAACCCTAACCATGAGCCTCTTCTGACAAAGACTGTGAGTGCGATCTTCTCTGCTTCTGCCCAGGGCTGTTGTTTGAGGAAGACTGAAGCTGCTCATCCAGAAGGGCGTTGCAAAGGTGATCTCAGTACAAACAAAAAGAGGTCATGATGTTTTAAAAGAGGATATTATTAATGAGGATTTACTGTAGCAGCTGGACTGTGCATAGTGTTACTGGACCAGTCATAACTGCTGTGGGTTTGTTAATTTACTAATGCTTTAATTAGGCTGATGATGGTTTGGGCTTGTCTCCCATATATATGGTGTTTTCTCTTTTTGTCAGCAACAAGATTCTGAGTGTACCATTAGCTAGCCTAGTTGCTTTAGGTTTAACTAAATACCTGAGTATTCTGGTTTATATTCTAATGAAAACTAACTTTTGAGTTTGAGAGTGTTTTCTGTTCTCATTATACAGAAACGAGTGACGTGGGTCTTTTTCAGGCTCCTGAGTGCCATCACTATAGTCATGTAAAGATCCAATGAAACTTGTCCACTGTTCCACATTGGTGTGTCCCCTCTTGAAGTGTGACGTTGTTTAGAGGAAGAGAAAAAATTATCTCCTGTTTGAATATTTCAGAGAGATTTTATAGTTTAGTATATTTTCATGTTCTTCTGTCCAGAAAATACAATACATTAGGGCACCCTGAAAAGTGATGAATATGCCTCTAAGTGTCCTGTTGAAGGAAGGGAACTGCTTTCAGTATTCTGAAACAAGGAATGGCAATTACACTTTCCTCTCCCACAACACACAGCAACATACAGTTACTACATAGTTACTTTTTTTGTTTTTGTCCTGCAGTTCTAGGATAAGTCACATTTTCAATCTGTGCAGGTCTGTATCTGGTTTCTCTTTGGTTTTGCATCTATGAAATCTTAGAGTATATTAACATTTAGGGTACAACAGAAGCTGCTTTCTGTGGAAAGTTTTATTTTTCTTTCCAGTTTTATACATGTTGGCTTAATGTTGAAAATAGAGTTTGGGAAGAGGTTTTAGTTATCATGGAAAGTGCAATTTTATCACAAATTTGGTGATCAGTTAGTTTATTTTTTATCAATTTATTGTCATTATTTATACAATACGTTTTTTTGCAGGTATAGACAGAGGGAAGCTGCCTACTGTGTTTAAGCAAGAGAAGAAATAACTCACCAAAAGCTGATATGCAAAATTTCATGCGAAGATGATGATTTTTGTATTAGAATGTATTAAAGGAGGAAAGGCAAATTACTTTGAAATTCATTTTCTAGAAATGATAAATCTTTTGGGGAATTGCCTGGGTATTACTCTTTTTCCTAGTAATTATGGTCTCAACCTCTTGAAGCAGTCTGATAATCCTAAAAAGAATTATTTTTCTCAGACTAGGAAATTCCATTCTAGATTATTTTCACTACAGAACATCTGCTTAATATTCTTCAAAAATAAACTTTGATAGAGAATCTGCTACTGTGAAAATTTCATGTAGGAGATCTATCTACAGATAAGCCTACTTTTGATGAAAAAATCCATGAGGTAAGTAAGAAAAAAACCTAAAATTGGAGCAAGAGGAATTTTTGTGTGTCTATATCATCATATTTCAGTTTATTATTTCTTTTTCAGTATTGTGGCTTTTTTCTCAAATGTCATATTTTTCAGATACTGTTAGGGAGTGGGTTTTGTGTTTTAAGAACTGCTTCCCTGTGTGCATTCCTGAACTCATTAGTCTGAACTTTTTTCGTTCTTGATTGTAGGTGAGTTCAGGCTAGTGTGGCCTTTGGAGAACAGTTTACTGTGAGTAGACAACTCAGTATTTATAATAACTTGACGTATATGAGTGCATCATTCCTTCACAAATCCTTGTCAGAGTAACTCTGGAAGTATTCCTCAGTTCTACTCAAAACAGTGACTAAGCTTAAGTTCAGGAGTGAAAACATACTACAGTTCCTATGACAGCAGCTAAATTTATAAATAACTCATAATCCTAAATGTTTGCTTATTGGACATCTGTGAAGGTTTCTTAGTGACTGTCTGAAGGTCATTACAAATTTCAGACTTGGAGAAGCCTTGGCGTTAAAGAAATTATTCTGTGGAAAGTGAGGTGAAATGCTCTCTTTATACAAGAATACTTAAAAAAACTGGGAGAGGAATCTTCTGATCTAGGTGGTCTCTTAGGTAAAGGTGACTTTTCAGTGGCACTGAAAATGTGAGGAGAAACAACAAAGTTGTGAGTTTTTCATTGCAGTTTGCATAAGAAGGATCTTATAGGCATGTCTACTCTACGTGAATCTCTCTGTTCATGTTGTCATTCATTTTCATGGCATAATTATTCACATTCCACATTTTTAAAGTTATCTAAATTTGTCTACAATGATTCTACAATGAAATTATTCCAAATGGAACAGGCAATAGCTGTTGTGAACTTTTAGACTTTGCTTTTTCTGACCCATAATGTCAAATTCATTTTTTCTTGTGACTGGTTTAATGGCTTAATGACCTAGAATTTCAAGAGGAAATGGGAACCATTCAGACCCTTTATAGATAAATGGTCTTCTGCTGACCTCTAATGGAGAAGATAAATCTGAATGTACCGTGTAGCCAATGGCATGTTCATAGCTCAACAGAGCAAGAAGACATAGGGATAACACTGTAATAATTCTGTCATCCAGTTAAAAGCAACTATGCTGTGTGATAGAATGTGAAGAAAATTATGCTGGAAAACAGTTGTCCAAGAATTGACTTGTTTTGCAATCTTAAATCTACTTTAGATTGAAAAATCTGTTCCTGCTTTTAAGACTTAGGAATTTTAGACAGAAATGGAGAATTTACATGCTTGTATACCTGGGTGTTGTGCTAGAAGACCCTGCCCTTTGTGAGCTGTTGCTAGTGTGGAGTAAAAGACAAAACAATATAAGGGCTAGACTGACAGATTAAGCATGATATTCTTCATACGGGGTCTTCAAACTTTGGTGCAAAGGAATAATATCCACCTTTGCTTTGTCATTAATTCATAGATCTATAACATGGTGGAGGAGATAAAAACATGCATGGAGTACCAATTTTCACTTTTAAATGCTTTTTTCAAGGTCAAAAATCAATATAGTATTGTAGAGAGTTGTCCTGGGGTGACTTTATGATGTGTATCCCCTATCGCTCCCCTATGCCCACCAATCTTGTCTGTGTCTTTAAACTGAGCCTGAGAAGGACAGAAAACAAAAAACTTTTCAAAGCAGTTGTTTCAAGGACACGGAGATACGCTCCTCTGTTTCGGCGGTACCCTTTTTTTTCTCTTCGGCTCTTTTTTCTCCCAGCGAGAGACGGAGGGTTGAATTTCGTTTTCCTAGGATTTTGGGGTTTTTTGTTCTTTTCTTCTCTTCTGGACTGTTTCAACAACATCTGAACACATCAGGAGAATTTTCCCAGAGGCCCGGGGGGGGTGGCCCCTCGCCGACCAGCTCCTAGGAGGGGAGAGACCGCACCTACAGAGGACCTCTGAAATCTTCTCAGGTTTTCTCTCCACAGAGAGATCGATCTCATTATTTAGCAATACTATTCCCCACCTGTGTGTTTGTTAAATAAATAGCTTGTTATCTCTTTCACTTTCCTTTGAGGAAATTTTTTTTTTCCCGAACCTGGGGGGAGGGGTGGTTGCAACCTGACTTCTATCAGAGGATATTCTCCTCCAAATTTGTCCAAACTAGGACAAGAGTAATCCTGTGGCAAGTCAGCTCCATGTGTGGATATTTTAGAAACACAGAATTGCTGAGGCACCAGAAGGCCTCTCTACAGATTATCTAGTTGTGCGAGTTGACCCTGGCTGGCAGCTAAGCCCACATTCCTTTTCTGATTCATTCACCCCCAGCAGGATGGACAAAATAACTGAAAGGGCAAAAAGGAGAAAATTTGTATGTTGAGATGAAGATAGTTTAACAGGTGAGGGAAAAAAAATGGTGAACAAAGGCAATCACTCACCAAGTTCCATCAACGTACTGATGCCCAGACAGTCTCTGAGTAATGGCTACCTTGAAAAGAGTACCCCCATCCCCACAGTTGTATTGCTGAATAAGATGTTATATTGTATGGAATATCCCTTTGGTCTTCCACATCTGCTGCCCTGGCTGTGTTCCCTTTCAACTTTTTACCCACCCCCAGGCTACCTGCTGGGGGAGGGGAGAAGATAGAGTGAGAAACAGAGAAAGCCTCATTGCTGTGCAAGCAGTGCTCAGCAGCAGCCAAAACACTGATGTGTTATCAGCACTGTGTTGAGACCCCACATCTCAACCGAGTGCTGTATAGGCTGCTGTTAAGAAATGTAATTCTGTCCCAATCAGTACACTAGTCATAACCCCGTGTTCAGAGCAAGGGAGCCCAGATCTAGACATAGCACTGCAAATGTGTCTTACCACGGCTGAACAGAGGGGAGTAATCACCTCCACTGACCCACTGGCAGCAATGCTCCTGCAGTAGTCCAGGATGCTATTGGCTGCTTTTGCTGCATGGACACATTGCTGGCCCACAGTCAGCTTCTTTCCCAGGACCACAGGTCCTTTTCTGCAAAACTGCTATTTGGTATATCAGCTTTCCTTTTTTAATTGGGTACAGTTTACCTGCTTTGTGCCAATTGGTTTTGGGCTAATAACCTGATGCAACTTCATCAGCCTGAATTTCTTGTTAAACTCCCAGCAGCTTTTTAATCTGTTGGACAGTTCCAGCAAAATTTTCAGTCCTTTAGCTGCTCCAAGAAACGGACAACAGTTTGCCGAACAGCACATGTACCAGTTGACTATGCACATAGCTCTGAACAAACCAGAGTGTGATTAGCAATTGTCCAGGGAAAAGAAATCCTTCTTTGAAGGAGCTTCAGTGAAGAGAGCTATCACGCCACAGAGAAAGGCAGGCACTAGTGATGCAAAGGGAGCTCGAGACGACAGGAAGATTATGTGCTGGGAGACACAGTACAGGAGTCTGTTTGAAACCATGCTCCATTAGTTACTCTGCCCACAGAACAATTTGCTAAGCTTTTTGCATATATAAACATTTATTTAACTGAAACTCAATGCTCTGCTTTCACTGTAAAGTGTCAATGCCTCATTGACTCCAGAAGATGGTGCTCTCTGCATTTATTTTAGAAGTTATTATGCCAGAAACAACTTCTATCCAATTCAGCCTTTCTTGGTTTGTAAATTATTGAGATACCTTTGCAATAGGATCTGCTAATGCAGCCTTGCTCCTGAGGCTTTCACATTTACAAATAATTTGCATAAAATTTTCCACATGGGAGGTTAGAAAATGCACAACTTCTCGAGTAATCTTACATTAATATAACCTGATATGTTAAACCAATCTGAGAACATACATGTTAGGTTTTAAAAAGACAAATATCATTTGATTCAATCAGTAACTGCAAAGCTGACTTTTTAACAAAATAATTTCTAAATTCCACTGTTGTGATGATTCTTTATGGAAGATATAGGGTCTTTGCTATAAATATTTATGTATGGTTCTAGAACAGTGTACAAAGTATGCATGTAACTATAGATTCTGATGTATTGTGTGAACTGTAATATTAAAATATGTATGAGAAATTATGCTTGTCAGTTCTGAAGTACATCCTCAAATTTATTTCAAACTTCATATTGCAGTGTTATGTTTCTGTATTTGTAATTGATTTGCTACTCCTGTACAATTAAAAGCAGTAACATTTTATAGCTTTTTGTCATTCTTTTCATCCTGTTTCCAGGGAAGATACTAATACAGCCTGGAAAAAAATTTAACTTATGTATACATTTTACACACATATTGTAGTCTGTGAAATACTGCAGGTAATTCACTTTGTGCGGGGTGTCAGAACAGATGACAAGCTAAATCTGAAAAATGCATTGGATTGCTGCCTAGCTGTAGTCAGTAATCACAACTGTTCCTGATCAGCCTCTCAGGTACAGGCATCACATGTTTACTATTTTGTGCTACTTTGGTGTCCTGGGGTAACCCAAAATGTCATTGTATTGCATATACATCTGTGCCCAAGAATTGCTACTGTGTCTTTAAAGACCTGCAGTGCAGCACGAAACAGAATGGTGATATTGGGGATGGTATCATGGGCCTTTTTAAATTCTGCTCTGGCACACAGCTTGAGCTCTTTCGGTGCATGAATTTTTCCTCACTTGTTTTTTTGTCTTTGCCTTAGGGAGAGTTCTCTCTGGCCACTTGGTTTGGATCTTGGTTTCTTGCTATAGAGTCAAGGTAGCATGGGCAGAGGCTTTTCCTTTTTGGGTTCTCTTTTGGTTTTTTGCCATCTCTTTTGGTTTTGTTTTTTTTTTTTTTTTCCTTTTGTATCTGGTGGTTATTTGCTGTTTTTCTTGACTGTTGCTTTTTCACTTGTTAGTAAACCATTATTTTTTCACTTACATCTACTTGTAGTCATTCCTTATTGGTGGAAAGGGAATGGTTGAACCTGTGAGGAGAGGCAACTCATTCCAGAGTGTTCTCCTTTAAATTGTCTCAAACCAAGGCATTTGGCCATTTTGATACAATTAGTGCTGTGGTTTCATGTCTGGGGTTTCTGTAAGAAAGCAGAAAGATGTAGGAGTATTATTCAGAAAACTTGAGTAAGGAATGCAGGAAGTGGAAAAAGGCATTAGTGTATTATAGACTAGAATTAGAGAGTAGATGAAATTGGAATGTATCTCCCTAAATCATCTAGTCAGACCCACTGTTCAGAATAAGGTTGACTTTGATGCTGGATATGGATTTTTAGTTCAGTCAGGTGGCTCAGGTTTCATAAGACCTCTCTGAGTAAACTGTTCTGGTGTTTGACGTACATTGTCAATTAATATTTTTGAACATCCAACTGGAATACCAGTCACTGCAGTTTTACCCATTGTCCTTCTTTTGCCAAGGACAAAACTGTGTATTGCCAAGAAAATGCTAATTCCAACTTCTTTGCAGCCGTACACTGAAGTTGAGGACAGCAGTAAGATCCTCCTTTAGCCTTTCCTTCTTTGGGCTGAACAAACCCAGCTCTCCTAATCAATACTTTTGTGTCCCATATTGCAGCCCTAAATCATCTTGGTGACTGCTCTCTATTAGAAATGATTGAAGTGTGAACCTCCAGGACTCTCCGGTGATGTTCCATGTTTCTCGCGTTGCTCTGTTGCTATTCTTCTGAAATACGCAGCTTACACTTAATATTAATATATCTGTGTGAAGTATTGCTCTACCCCATGCATGTAGGTTCTCTCCACTGTGTAGACCATAGCAATGATTTCTTGACTTCTTGAGTGATAAAATAAAAATCCAAATGAATATTTCTTGTCAGAATTCTCTTTAGGACTTGAGTTGAATGAAATTAAAATATGCTTTATCACTTCCATGCAACATTTTTAGTTACTGCTTTAAAATTCAAGAAGACAGCATGCATGTGTAAAAAAAAAAAAAGAGAAGAAAGAGAAGTCTCCTTAGATATTATATGAAAGAGGAGTGTTTAATTTCTCTGTATATATCTGTGTTTAGAGATGTATAAAGAATCAGCTATGCCAACTTTAGTTAGAGTATTTCTAAATAACCTTGGATAGCCCATGCTAAAAGCTATAATCTGAAACACTGCTATTCTTGATTCACAGGATATAAATGAACAACGAAACATTTAGGTGTTGTTTTGACAGGTAGGATATACTTATCACTGATGAATAACGGTAGGAATGGATTTCATAAAGGCTTAGTACATAGAAGAAATTATTTCCCCCCTTTTTTTCAAGATTATTTCGTTTCATATTGTGATCAGAAATTCAGAATTTAGAAATTATAAAAATGTTTGCACCAGAAATTGCTATGCACTTTCCAGTGTCTCAGGGTACTCTCTGAGTTGAGAAACAACAGTGTACTTAAAAGCTTTTTTGTCCAAATCACCTTTAAAAACAAGATAAAGCATGATGTAAATTCAGTCTCAGACTCTAATGGAAACTCCAAATTGCCTGCTTCTTAACTCTCAGTAGGTATATTTTCTTTTAAAATCTTTCAAAGTTTTCAGTAAATTAAAAAGGCCACTTTTACTTATTTTTCTTACTCTTTGACTTTTCCAACATTTTTTTGTGTTTCCCAAAGTTCAGGGGTACAACATCGGACTCATGGCCAAGGTTAACCTGACCTCTCATTGGTACAATTTGGATTGACATGCCATAGTGTATATAATAAAAGGCCAGATAGGAGAATCTTCAGAACATAATTTCACCATTTATAACAAGAGTTTGAAGAACTAGAAATGGAGTGAGCAGGTTGTAACTTATGCCTGGTATTTGAGAGGCTGGAGAAAAACAATGTTGAAAATTGTACTTCACTGTAGAAGTCTAGAAGATGATTTAGGATGGTTTGAATGAACTGTGTAATTAATTTGGAACCACTTTACCTTTAGATCTCTTTCATAGGTGCTAATTCTGATTGCACTGTGGCAGCACCCTCATTACTGCTCTAAGAAGTCACCTTCTTTGTGAAAAGAACAGTTTCCAAAAGAAGTCCAAAATGTGCCCTTTCATGGTTCAGCAACCTAAAGTGACCCAAAGATTTGTGTAACATAAGAAGGAGCAAACATATTTTTTTGGTCCGCACAGTTGATTGGCTTTGAAAAATTAACACCTTTGTCTAGTCCATTTTTTAAACATTTTATTAAGCTTCTGTTTGGACAAACTTTTCAAATCTTAGTCTTATCAGTAGTAATTCAGATTTTATAAAACATCAAAAGGAAAGGTATCAGAACATCCCTTCTGTTTACTTTGATGAGAACTAGGAATATTTATTTTATTTTATACAGGACAGAACTTTCCCAATTTGGAGAGAAAAAATTGTATCTGTGACTCTTACCTATTCTAATTCAAAAAATAAGTCTTGGGAGCTGAGTCATAAATATTATAAATGTAGGAACTGGCATAATCTATCTACTGGCATAATCTATTTAGTCTCTCCTTTCATTCAGTGAAAGGAAGCCTAATAATTCAGTATGAATTGAAAAAGCCGTATAATTGTTAAGAATAACTTTTTGTAACAGATATAGAAAGCTTATTTTGGATAGTGAAAAAAAAAATCAATGAAATGCTTATGTTATTAATCATAATAATGTTTCACTTATCTGAATAATTAAAACTAATAGTCTTGATTTTGAAAATAAAACCAAAACCAACACCACATTGCATTAAATAGATCAAAGATAATTCATGAGTATCATTTGGTCTCTCACAGTAACCTACATACCTCAGTTCTTGCAAGATGTGCAGGTTTTAACTCTTATAAAATGGAGATAGAGGTTCATTAAATATTATTGTCTGAAACTACAATTAAGAACTACTGAGTTCTGTCTTTAGAAACTTCAATACTGTGGAAGAATGTTCAAAAATATTTCTGCAGTTTGCTTAGAGAAATAAATGTGGATGCTGAAAAGCTCTGATAGAGAAATCTTTCAGCTTTTCTGCAGCATTCGGTGAGAACTTTGCAGTTCTCACAGAAGCTATGAAAAACACTGCTATGAGTTCTTGTAAACTAACTCCTTATCTTGCACCTGGGTGTGTTATGCAAGATTGTTATGGTTCTAGCTTTCTAATATTTTGAAACAAATGTCTTAGAGCTTGACCAATCCCCTCAAGGGGTGGATGGCCGAGCACCCAATTGTCTTATGCCATTCAACACACTCTTTGCAAACCATGTTATAAAAAATGAATTAATTAATTAATAAAGAGTCAGAACTGCTTTCCCTTCTGAACTTAGTCGTGACATTCCTTGCCGTCAGTGTCGCTCATAGCGACAAAAAAATACTTCAGAAACCATGTCTCGGATTAGCAAATTTACCTAGGAAAATCTATTTTTTTACATAAAATTAGAGTGAAAATAACGAGATAAAATTAGGTATTGTTTAAATGACCTTTTTAATGCCTTTTTATTATTCAAATTACCCATAGACAGAATAACAGGGCAAATGAATCACAGAGACTATTGCATACATCTTCCTTTAGTTTATTTAACTCTTGAGTAAAGCATAGAGAAGTATTTTGAAAAAGCATTAGAAATTATTTAATATGCTGCATTTAAATCTGATTGAAAGGCTTTTTAATAGCTACCAGGTATTGTGAAAGAGTACCACAGAAATTTCTCATCATGATTTCATGAACAAATATTGACATTTAATTTTCTTTCTCGTATTCCTCCAGTCTGCAAGTCTTGGACACCAAATATTATTAAGTTTTCTCATTCTTACTTCAGAGATTAATCTGGTGATCTGAGCATTATGCAAATGGAGCAAGGTGATAGCTCCCAAAATGGCATGTTTACAAGAAGTTGTCAGACGAATGCCTAACCATTAAGGTTATATATCTTTTTCTCCTAGAAAGAAACATCTTGCATGTGATGAGTTAGATTTTTGCTGAACTTTACTATCTAGGGAAATAAGTCCTTCTGCAAACTGGCAAATGGGAAACTGATTCTCTCTGGAATATGTTTTTGTGGTCTGGATGAAAATAACTTTTTTGTTTTTTTTTTTGTGGTGCTATGAAAATATACTTATTTTATATTTATATAAATCTGCAGATACAAAAAAGAGAACTTAAAACTCTCCAATCTCATATCCTATATCCTAGCTGAATTTTGAAAATTAGTTTGTAGACACTGAAAAGCTTTGGTAGAGAAGTTTTTCAGCTTTCTGCAGCATTCTGTGAGAACTCTGTGGTTCTCATGAAAGCTATGATAAACACTGCTACGGGTTTTTGTAAACTGGGTTTTATCTGTGTACCTGGGTTTTTCAGAGTTGTTATTGTATACAGTGAAATAATATGTTGAAGTAGGTGTTGTGAGCTTTAGCCAATGGGACTGGGAGTGGCTGGTCCAAGGTCCAATAACCTCCTGCCATCTTTGGGAAACAAGTTATGTAAGTCGAATTATAATTAATTAAATACCTACTTTCTTCCTGAACTTGGACTGTGTCGTTACTCACCATTCTCAGTACATCACAGCCACTTCAGTTCCTTTTTACCTGAAGCAGTCTGAAAACCTTTGGTGAAACTAAGGCTCATCATTAACTTAGGGAGGAGATGATAGATTTCAGCAGATGATTTAGCTGACCAATACTGCTCTGAGGATGATACTTTAAAGCTTCTTTAAGGGAGTGGGATTCTCCTCTGACATTCCAATGACTGCCCCATTCCTTCTCAGGGAGTCCTGTTTTTTTAAAGTTCCATCATTAAAATGGAGATTATTAAGGATGAAAAACTTTGGAGTAGACCTTAACATAGACAATTGATTGTCTTTTGAACTGTTTAATATGCTGCATTTAAATCTGATCTGTGTCCTTTGAACATCAATTTCTTGAAAGACGATTATTCAGACAACTTGTTCTGTAACACTATATTTTAGGGATGTTAATATGATTTAGTTCTATATCTTGATTCATGTTGAGTTTGAGTAATTAATTTCAAACTCTGATCCTCTTTTTAAAAAAACCTAGCCATCTACTTCACACTATTGCTAATTAATGATTGTTATTTGCTTTTATCTACATATAGTTGCATCTTATTTTAAACAAATAATGTTCCGTTTTGATCCTTTCTTTTAAACTTAGGAATTTCCATCTACAAACATAAATATTTTCTGCTCCTTTCTCCTTTTCATTAGTACATTGAATACCAGAAGTTACAAGACCTATGCTGGCAGAACCTTGCCTGATACAACCATACAAATTAAGAAAGATTACTTATCTGAGTTTTGAGTGTTTCTGTACTTAATTTTGTTACCACAATATAAGTATTTTCATTTAAAATGTATCACCCTAATGTCCTTGAGAGATTCTCATAAGATAAGATAGAAATCTTTCTTGTATTTGAAATATAGTGCACCTATTTCTTCCCAAAACACCAGGTTTTATTCTATAGTACTTTTCCAGTAATTAATTTTGTTAAGCTGCCTGGTTTGTAGTGCCTTGCATCCTTTTTTCCTTCTGTTGTAAATATTTGTCTTCTTCTGGGCTTCCTCCTTGTTGGTTCTAAAGCTTAACTGATAACGGCTGTGAGAGAGTCTCACAGGTTTATGAAGTAATTTTTAGCAATTTTCATGGCTTCCAGCTGATCGGAGAACATTTAATTTATATAAACAGTCTATACACCATTCTTTTAATACTGTGGTTTATATTCTTTATTCCTTTCAGTTGTGTCAGTCATCTGTTCTGGATGTCTGTGATTTAGATTCAGTCACAGATAGAGACTGATATAATAGAGGACACTTCTAAATGTATTTCCTTTAACCAATGGATGAAGCATATTTTTCCAGAGACAAGGTCTTGCTCACATTACCCCAAAATGGAATATTTGATTTTACAAGATATTAGAGTAAAAGCTGTTCTTTGGAAGGCTTTTGGTCTTGCCCTTTTGTTCCAGCCTTTGCACAGATCTTTCCAGTCTTGTACTGTCCCATTATGAGCCATAGTCCAAATTGTCAGAGTCTGTGCCCTTTTCTTTCTCTCCCTGAGACACTTACGACGTACAATGAAAGTATCTCTCCTGAAATGTAGATGTTTCTAAAGTGGAGGTAAACTGGAGTCCATAATTTCCTTTGGAAGCTTGACTTCTCTTGATTCTTTGCAGTTAAGAAATTCAAAAGAATTTAGAGTAATTCCGGAGAACTAGTTTTTGAGTGGTAGAAATACTAACAACCAGCTTTCTCTTCATATGAACTCCTTCCAGCTGACTGTTCATCTCTGGTGTAGACGAATGTAAACCCATTTCTTGAATCTTTAGAAGGGAAATCCGTTCTTCTAAGGTCTTTTGCTTCTGTTTATTTATTAATTTTCTTCAAAGCAGTTTCCACATGGGGTAAAAAAGAAAGGCTGGGATCAGTAATTCATTGAGAAAACACCATTCATCTGTTATCCAGGTAATGTAAAACTTCATCTGGTCATCAGGGGAAGAAGTCTTTCAGCTGTGCTGATAATGTTAATTTTTAGTCATGTAATTAGTCTTTTTCAAAACTAAAATAAAATTTAAAAAAAAGACATACTGACTGCTTCACATTTTACTTTCGGATAACTTACCCTCAGATTTCTGTTACTGTTGAATAATTTACTCTTGTTTTCTTTGGATTCCCTCTTTCTGCTGAGGGATTTTAAAAAAATTTGTCACCCTATGCATCTTTCAAGGAATATAAAAGGTTAATAATATAACTTCTATCTTGTTAAGTGAAAATAGATGTATTGTAAATGAAGAATTCTCATGGTATACTAATAATATTATGCAAATATTTAGAAGTTATTTTATGCTTTTTGCGTTCAGTTAAATACTTCCAATAAGACTTCACAATGGTCAGTGAATGTGGAAGATAGAAAAAAACTGAACAAGATGGAACAAGACAGGAGCCTTGAAAAAAAACAAACACAAACTGTCACATATCAGGTGGTAAATGCTGCAGGAAAATGTGCAGGCAGTATGAATAAAATAGCATTTCTGAACTTCTGAATGCTTGACTTAGAAAATTTTCATACAACATTTTTTAATATAATGTGTTTTAAAAGATAGTGTACTTATACGTTGTGGACTTTTCATTCATATTTGAACCAATTTTAATACTGTAAACACCAATCTGGCTTCTGATTCCAGCATAACTTTTGCTATTATTACGGCTTTGCATTTCAGTACAAATGAGTTACAAGCCAATTACCTTGAAAAAGAAGGAAACATGTAATGGAGAAATATATCATATATGAATTTAAGAAGAAGATTTTAGAAGAAAATTGCTAATATTTTAAACCCGTAAGAGTAGATATACTGGCCAGAACTGATTGATTGCTACACAGGATAAATAGATAGAAGCTTCAATAAAGAATACAGCTATTTGACCCAATATGTAATCATGTATTTGGGAAGAGTCAGCAAACTGTGAATCCCAAAACTGCCATTGTCATTGGAAGTCAATTAGATACTGATAAGATTGTTTAAAAATAGATATATGACTTTTCAGGTAATTTTACTCAAGGAGCCTTACATGTGTCTCTTATGCTGTGTCAACCTCTTTTACTTAGGAGGGTATGTTTTCTCATGGATTAACAACATAATGAAAGACAGGTGAGAAAGATGTTAAGAATACCTGGTCCCTTTCCACAAGAGATGTAGGGTAGCTGTGTGTAGTAAAGGATATTGTGAAGTTGAGTATATTCATAAGTGATCTGAAATGAAAAGCTGAAATAAAATCTTATAGAAAGGTATCATGATACCAAGTGACTGGCTCTACCAAATAATAGGAGGAATTCAGTTTTGCTGACTACCCTTTGAAGCCTATGGATAAAAAATTTCTAGTGTTCAACATGTGGTTGGCTGCCATTACTTAGGAAGGAAATGCAGAAACCAGTGTGAAAACACTGTAGTCCAAGCAGTTTCCTGCTAGCAACAATGAAAACCAGAAGCAGTATTATGAATAATAAGGGAAAAGTTGGATAACAGACAAAAACCAGATTCTGACTGTATTATGTCAAAAATGAAGTGCCCATTCCCTTCACATCGTATAAATAGACTGCTGCTCTGAGTAGGAGTTTGGTAAGTTTTGGGGCTTAGCATCAGCAAAAAAGGACGGTTGGGGAAAGAAAAGAATTTCAGAAGGGCAGTTAAAAGAGGAGTTTGTGTGTGAGAATGCTTGGGTTTGGCTGCTGAATATTTAGAGAATCTCTAAAGTTAGGAATGAAAAGGAGCTAACATCAGACCCTCAAGTATTAAGGCTTTCAACTATGATGATACTTTACAGCTACAGCTGATGCTTCCTCTATGAATGACAGCAGCTGGTTTGCAAGGAAGGGATAGAAGGAATATTTTGTCAGTCAGGTACAGGGATTGTCTTTGACGTGAGTATTTGCTGTGCTCAGAGGTTAAACACCTACAGAAAGACACTGCTACATGTGCTGTACAGATTCCATTATGTAGATATCGCTTCCAGTGCCATTTCAATACAGCTTCCATACCACTAATAATTCTTACATAGCATTTCTCAGACAGACATAATGTAGATACGTAAGCCTCCAGACTGCCTAGAGATGCATCAGTATCAAACTACACTCAAATAACTGTTTCCTTATTTTATATTTTCCCTCTTTTATTTGTCACGTCAAATCTTTCAGTGTCCACCTTAAAACTAAGAAAACAATTCAGGAATCTAGTTTAATTTCCAGATGTGTGATATATGCCACACAAGTAGGAACTATGATTAAGGAAAACAGAAAATAATCTTTCTAGCCTACTGTCCCGGTTTGAGACAAATTCAGAGGAACGTCCGAAAAGAACGCCCTCTGATAGAAGGGAGGTTACAGGTGCCCCTCCCCCACCAGGTTCGGGAAGAATTTTCCTCCGAGGAAAGTGAAAGGAAAAAACACCTATTTATTTAACAAACAAAATGCATGCATGCACGGGAAAAGAATAGTGCTAAATAATAAAACCTCTCGCTGTGGAGAGAACCTGGGTAGATTTCAGAGTCCTTTGTGGGTGTGGCTTTCTCCTCTCCAGAGCTGGGGTTCAGCATGGGCCCCTCCGGGCTGAGGTGTAAGGTCTCCCGGATGATGTTTTGGTGTTGTTGAACAGTCCAGAAGAGAAGAAGAAGAAGAAACTGAAGTTCCAGGGAAAAGAAAGTTTGCCTCAGCTAGCAGCCTGTCTCTCTCCTGAGAAAAGGAGTTGAGCTAAAAGCAGGAAGGGTGCTTCCTCCCTCTTGCTGCCACAGCAGAATGCATGGGAGTGTGTATCTGTGTCCTTCAACACAAAACCCCTTTGAAAAGTTCGCCTGGCTTTTTTTTTTTCTTTCTCTCGGACCCAGTTTAAAGGCACAAAAAGANGTTGAGCTAAAAGCAGGAAGGGTGCTTCCTCCCTCTTGCTGCCACAGCAGAATGCATGGGAGTGTGTATCTGTGTCCTTCAACACAAAACCCCTTTGAAAAGTTCGCCTGGCTTTTTTTTTTTTCTTTCTCTCGGACCCAGTTTAAAGGCACAAAAAGACACAGGATTCATGTCTGGGCATAGAAGAGGCGATAGGGGATACACATCATAAAGTCACCCCAAGACACCTACATAAGTAGAAGGGAAGTAAATCTGCAAATATCTGTGAGTGTACAATGCCAGTTCTGAAAGCATAATTTAACTAAAATTAGAGGAAACCTTTTTAAAATTTGCTCTGTTCTTATTTTTAGTGATAAGACTATAGTGATTAAAATGAGCATATTCCTATGGGTTTTATTTTTATGCAGGATACTTTGTCCTAAAGGTTCATATCTTGAAGAATCAGATAGAATACATTGATGAGCAAATCTTATGGCTCCCTTGGAACAGAGAAGGCAAAAAACCCCATTTAATGACTACATAGTGAATTACTACTGTTGAAATTTCTATGAGACTCTTATTGGATGGCTACAGTATAAGATTTTGAGATTGTAAATAAAACTAATTATTCTGTCTAATGAGTGCTGCAAAGGCCTAACAGAAACCTGCATGAGTGTGGCTCGGGTTGAATTTATTTATTTAATTCTCCCAGGGCACTGTCTGCTATATTTTTTAAAGGGGCACAACGTCTGGACACAGGTAGCAGACAGACTGCCTGTTGCCCTGCCCCAACTGCTGTCTTCTGGATCAGCCTGAAAACTCAGGAGAGGACACTAGTGGGGATTAATGAGTTGTTTTCAGGAAAAGTAAATGCTCCAGGGACAGGGAAGGTCAGTGACTTGGTAAGCAGCAACACCACAGTGCAAATACAAACTAAGACACTTGCAAAAAGTATAGAGAGTGGAGCAACTTTATCATGGATGGATCTAAAAAAAGGAAATCATCTTATCTTAGGGCACACTGAGTTTAAAATGTAAATACTGTTATTTTCCACTTCAATGAAGATATGTAATTATACTTACTTTGAGCGCCTTCATTTGGAGGGATTTTGGTGTCGAAGTCTTAATCAAACTTGTTTCCTGGAGTCCTGAGAGTAGCTGAAAACCAAGAGTTCTTTAGGTTCATCATAAATAGAACCTTTTGAATGACCCTTCAAAAGAATTGAGAACAGATTCATTCAAAGCTGAAGTGCAATTCTGATCTGATGTTAATTCTGTAAATTTCTGATCTTTTGGGTTTTTTATTTTTAATAAACCAAAGGTTAAAGCAGACATTTTTTTGTAAATTTGGGATTTTGTTTCAGATAAAAATTTTCTCCTCAGTCAATGATACTGGATTTGAGGTTTAGTTTCAATCTGCACTAGTATAGTTGTAATGGCATGAATAAAATTTATGCTAGTTTAAGGAAGAATTTAGGAACTAGCTACTGGTCTGTATTCACCTGTCTTAGGGGAAAGCAGAATTACACTTCAGGAGAATGTGTGCATAACCTTGAACAGAAAAAAATGCATAAAGATTTTTTGTTTGTGTATAAAGAAATGGATTTAGATGGCCTGAAGTAGTATATTTGAAATTACATCTGATTTTTAGATATGTAATACAAAAATGGAACCCTGTAAATCAAGACTCCTTATGTGATAGATCTGAGTATTCACAAAAATTATACAAGCAAGAAACTAAGGGCTATTTTTTTCATTTGTAATTTAAAAAGACCTAATATAGGTTTTGATGTAAAAGCTGTCAGCTAGTTGACTCTTTCAAAATGCTTTGCTAACAGCATAAAACTACAAAATAATAACTGACATCTGTCCCATTTCTTTTTCAGATTATTGCATATATACCTTTCATGGGTCAACATACGAATGTGTCTTTTGAAAGCGCTGTTAGCAATGTCATTTGATCAAACATTCATAATTCTTTTCCGGAGGTGTTGCCTATTCTAAGAATCCATGTTAATACATTCCACTGATTGGTAGAGTCTGGTAAAATATGACTTTCAGTATAGGCTCAGGTTTTTGTTTTTTTTTTTTCTTCTAGCCATATGTTTACTTCATATAATTAAGAAAAGCAGAGATAAAGATGACAGACATAATTTTGTATGAGTGGATGAAAGAATGCCTTTAACCTAAAGTCAGTCTGGGAAAATGAGCTGCTTGACATCTAGTTAGAAGGGCTAATCAAACAGTGCAGGAAAGGTAATATTTGTCCAAACGCAAATGACATTTACTCCTCTAAATTTTGATTAATCTATGTGGTCATAAGGATGTATTCTTGATCTCCAAATTCCTTGCTGAATAACTATTCATATGTAATTGTGCCAATAGTCAATGACAGTTTGGAGTTATATAGTGATTTTACAAGAGCCGAGGGCTTTCTGGGGGACAATAAATGTATGAAGAAAAAGTAGCCTGCTTCTCTTTAGTGAAGAGAAAGTGATTGGAAAGCTAAGATTTTTAAAGAGCCTTGTAAGGTGTAGAATAAATTAAGAAAACAGCAGAATATTCAAAGATTGAAATGATAAAATTGAAAAGTATAATCCAAAGCAAAAATGTCCAAATATTCAATTATTTTGTAGATCTCTGAATTTGTGTATATTCTGTGAAGATCTCTTTTCTTAGTGGATAACAAAACAGTAAATTGTATTCATGTGAAGTAAAATGCAACAGTCAATTTTTATTTGCTGATGTATTTATTGAGAAATTGATGTCCAGTTCCTTGCCTACTGCTTCACTATTAGTGATTTTCATTTTTTACAGAGGAAAAAAGAAAATCTCTACTTCTTCCTAAATCTTCCAAACTGAGCAGTATATGTATTTCACTAATAAACGTAAAAATTTCTTTATTTCTACATCTATTATAAATCCTTAAGTATATCTTCTTTGACAGGGTACACACCTCACCCATAAAATCCAAATTGTCGCTACATTTTAAATGCATATGCCCCTAATACTTTCACACGACCATATAATAAAACCCATCCTAGCCATAGTTGTAGCAGCAAAAGGGAATAATGGTAATGGAAGTTTCACTACTCACCCTATCTTTGGCTCTTTGTTCCTTGGTGTTCCCTGATCTACCTTTTTCCCTTGCCTTCCTAATTTGATATTAAAGTGATATCTAACACCAGCAGTTCTTTTGCTCATTCCCATTAAACAGATGATGCAAAACCCATTCTTTTGTTTCTATTGGTTCAGTAAGAAAAATGGGTGATCTTTGGAGAGTTACAGCAGAACTGCCATATAGATTTCGTTTAATAAGGGTACTCCAATCCCTAAAAGTTGTGAAAAATCCATACCCAGAAACTCACATACACCAATACCTTAATTCTGCAAAGACCAACATGTTATTAATGTTGGGGTTCTTCCTCAAATTATTTGTGTGGCAGAAGAAAGCTGTGTACTGTGATCAAAGTGATCGCTGCCTTGGACATTTCATATTACCCCTGTCTGCAGAATTCACCATGTCTTTCTGTTCATGGCTGGGCTTGTGTGCACTCAGCTAAAAAGAAACATGAAGGTTTGAAAAATAAACAAACCTGAGACTGGAGAGTTCACGCATGCACAGTGTATGTAAACCTACAACAGTATCCACTATTGCTGCATCTGGAAGAAGAAGAGTTACTTCAGTAAGACTAATTTTTCTTATTCTATCATTAGCAACAATTCCTTCTAATCATAGCAGTCTGCAGATTATTTTCTTTTTTAAGATTGTTATGTATTTCTGTGCTTTTAAGATATTCCACAAAAAGTAGATTTGGCAAAGTTCTCAGTGTTTCTTTCCCAAACCCCAATTTGTTATTGCAAACTTACCTCAGTTTTATTTGCTAGTGTGATTTATTTATTGGTTTTGTGTCCATGGCATCTATAATTTACAGTCATTCTTCAGGCTGGCAGATCTCATGGCAATATTACATCAAAATCAGTTTGAATTAATTCATTAGTTAAAGAATCTATCCTAATTTGATTTCTTTTCAACAGTTGTCAGGGATAGTGTCTGCTGCCAGCTAATCTTGATTATTTAAACAACAACAAAAACAAAAGCTAATGGCTAGTTGAGTAGAATTGCATTGCTTAAGGCTTGCAGCTGATCTTATAGCTAATAATATGAGTGTGTTGCAATTAGTTCTGATAGATGTTCAGATTGCATTTCCCTGATAAGGGGGGAAAAAAAGCAACAGAAATTTTACTTTCTAGGCTATTACTCATTATTCAGGGACTGGCGATGGTTCCTTTAAATTAAGTAGTCAGGTTCTGCATTGGGATTTATATGATATGATCTTTGATTATATATGGACAAATCAAACATGCTGAAGCCTCAAGACTGTCACGCCAGGAACAAATCCCAAGACAGCTAGAAAAAGTATGGTTTTGATTTAACAAAGTAAACTGTTCAAATCCCAAAGCCTATGTCTTTGAATATTTTTGGTGTTTAAGATTCTGATTAGCCTTACATTTTCCTTTGCCAATTAGTATTTTTCTTTGTTTCAGAATAGCTTGTTCTTCTTCTCTTCCCTTTGTGACATTGTTTTCTCCAATCAAAGAGTTCAGATGTTTAATTTTTCAAGGACATTTTCTCCAGACAGATATGGAATTGCAAGCTTTCTGCAATTATATACATGCAGGGCTGACTTCTGCTCATGATAAATTAGTGTAATTTTGAAATGGCTTAATAAGAATAAATTATATTTAAATAGGAAGCAGCAGAATTTTTAGTAGCATTACTCCCTTTCCCACTACCTATCAACCCCAAAACAAAGCAAAAAACATGGATAACTTTACTGGGAGAGATTTTTGTTTATCCAACAACAATTTTTATGCTGCACAAATATTACCTTTTAGTTGTTTCTACAGTTACGTGGTGTCTGCTACCACTATCTTGGAAGCAGACATCATTATCCCCAGCTTACTTTTTCTAATGAAAAGTCCTGGCAACTGAACTATCTCATATTCATTTTCTATGACTATACAAACAGTCATAACTTAAAATAAAACCAAAATAATGCCAGGGAGCCAAAATATTTTATATGAAAAAATACTGAAGTCTAGCTCTAAGCTGAAGAAAATTAAATTCAAATTTTATCACCACTTATATAAGAAATAGTTTTTGCTTTTAAGACATGCATGCTGTACCATCTATTTTTTTCTGCATGGTGTGCAGATGGCACAGAGGTTTCGGATATTCAACAGACCAGCTCCTGTGCACTCTCTGTTGAAACCATCCCCAGTTTAACAATAACTGAGGACCCATTTTGCTTAATCAGACTCTCAAGGTAAATGGTAGGATTTATTTTTCTACTAATCTACATTTTATACTGAGGTGTGGAACATAGTTACCAAGGGAAACTTTTTATCTTACAATATCTCACTATCTTTCAGTGACTGCCAGTTTTGAGTAAAGTTTTCTTCATTTAAAGTTGCTGCCATGTAAAATTAGAATGATCTGAAGTTTAATTAAACTTTGTAAGCAGTTTCAGTCTGCTCATTACCGGATGAGTACTTTTAACTCACCATTGTAAGAGAAATTCCTAGATATGTTATCTTTTCATATTACTGCAAATCTGGATCTTATAAAGATTTTTTCGTTTTTTCCCTGGATTGCTATATATGCTGTAAAACATATATACATTTCTATATGCATATATTTTCATGCCTCCCTGCCCTCATATTATCCATATATTTAATTTTGATGACATTATTCTCTTTGTATAAAATATCTAGTGGGATGGTGTGAGAATGTCATGGTTTGGATCTAGGAAATATGTCTATTTACCTCAAGAAAAACAAGTATGCGAAACAGTAGTAACAAATCTAAAGTTTCCATGCCCAATTTTCAGTAACTGATTACTAAAAAATATTGTTTACCCATGTTGTTTGTTTCCAGCAGGTGACCAACTTACCTTCAACAGCCTGAGCAGATGGAGGTATGTAATGATAAAAATACTACACCTGAATAGACATTCCTTTTCCTTTTGGAATAACAGACCACATGGCTTGGCTTAGAGGACTGACTAGAATAGCAATAACTGCAGTAGATCTTCATGTATCAGATACACATTTTGGCACTGTGCTAACTTGGTATTTGAAATGTTGTTATGATATTCCGAAATGTACCGTAAGGTAATTCAAGTGTATAATTCGACAGGTCTCTTTTGGCCTCATTTTTCTTCTCTTTGTTCAAGCTAATTTTATCCTATTTATTCTCCATGTTTTTGGTTTCTTTTTGTATCCCAGGACTGAAAAATCAGATGCCAAACTTGACATAGGAAAGACACTAATGAAATATATTATTGCACTGGATTTCAAAAAGGAAGTGAAGATGTGAAGAATGATTCCATGAAATTTATTTTTCTTGCACTAATAATGTCAAGTGAGCAGGATAAACACAGCTTCCGAACTTTATTTGAAAGAAGAGAATTAATGATTGTAGTATGACAAGAGAATGCATGCTGTTACAGGTCTTGTTTTGTTTTGTTTTTTTTTTTTTCCAGTTACGGAATGCTTAAGTTTTGCAGGAATAAAAAATCATGTGCTTGTCTTGGCACACAAGGGAACATAAGGTACATAATGTGGCAAATACTAATGGAAAAACTGTGAAGACTACATTTTCTCACTGTGTACCCCATCACCAATGATTATTTCTCTGGAGGACAGTTTGACTCAATAGCAGGAGGACAACTCATGATTATTTCCCTTTCCCTCCCTCTTTGAAAACAAGCGATTAATTTTGGAATTTTAAATTTGGGCTTACTGCAATTTATACATTTTAGAATGCTAATGTGTGTTAGATTTAGGGAGCTCAGTATCTATCTTGATCACTACAGATACATCTACATTTCAGGCCCTTGGAAATTCCTAACTCACCACTTCTTTTAGTAGTACCAGTCATTGCATGTCCGTAAAGACTGGCAGTGCTCCTTAGTTCACACTGGTAAAATACTGTTAGTTAGAGCCATCTTTATCACTTAATTCTGTTTATTCTGTTAGAATAACTTTTCCTCTCCCATAACCAATGTGATTGTATATTACCCTCTTGAAGCAGTAGCAGTGTATGATTATGTTCTTCAGAATAACCCTGATAATGTCAGTGTTTATCTTTTTAAGTTATTTTTGCTTGTTTCTTTGTTTTTCTTTCTTGCATGTAATTTTCTAAAACTGTAGCTTGGAGTTCTGTGTATGACAGAAAGAAAACTTCTACTCAGTTTAATATTCTCTTTAGTGTGTGATTTACAATTTTCCATAACTAATCAATAATTTTATCACAACACATTTCCTTAAGTCTCTCAAAGATAAGAACAAAGGAAAGATTTGGGAAGTTTTGCTTTGGTTATCTGAGAGGAGAAGATCTTGAGGTATTTAAAATAGTAAATAAACTGTTACTTATGTTCAGTTTTGGTCCCTTGCTTCTAAGAAGTTTTTGTGTGTAGCACTTTATGTATTCCTTCATGTGCTCATGGTTCTGTAAAGACACTAATTAGTTGAAATATATGTCTAGCCATAAATCTCTTGCCATGTTTGGGGTGGGGAGAAAAGCCAATGAAAAGCATACTCTCTCAATGGACTAGCAGTTTGAACATTAAATCTCTTGACTCACATAATTGTACTGCTATGGAGAGACTCAATTATCTCAAATTTCCATGGAGATATTGACCTGATTGTCATCTTGAACAGCAATTGCAACTCCTACATCACAGTAACAAAATTTTAGTAGTACACTGTTTAAATGAGGAAAGGGGAAATCAATCTTTCATGACAGAGAAGATTAAAATGTCCTAGTACGCAACTAGAATTGTATATGTGCAACCTGATATAAATGCATAATATGGAACAGAAATTAGTACTAGTATAATTGTTTGAAGTTGTGAGATCTCCTCTGACCTACATGTAGCTCAATCAAGTATTGTACGTAGAGCAATTATCATGTCAGAGTCATTAAATCTTCAAATTAAGGCTTTTGCTTCTTTAAACAGAAGAATGAAATATTTCAACATTCATAAAGTGACAGCTACCTTCACACGTCTTTCTTTAAAGGGTGTCTTTTACTTGAGGAAAGCAAAGTTTATAAACTTACATGGATTTAAAATAAGAGAAGGCCTTGGGGTGATCTTATTGTGGCTTTCCAGTACCTGAAGAGACCCTGCAAGAAAGATGGAGAGAGAGACTATTCACAAGGGCATGTAGTGACAGGACAGTGACGAAGGGGAATGGCTTCACACTGAAAGAGAGTAGTATTAGATTAGATAGTGGGATAAAATTCTTTACTGTGAGGGTGGTGAGGCACTAGAATAATTTGTCCAGAGAAGCTGTGGATGCTCCATCCCTGGGAGTGTTTAAGGACAGCTTGGGTGGGGTTTTGAGCAACCTTGTCTAATGGAAAATCTCCCTGCTCGTGGCAGGGAGGTTGGAACTAGATAAACTTTAAGGTCCCTTCCAATCCCAGCCAGTATATGATTTTATGATTCTATGAAAAGAAATTAAGACATGCCAAAAAAACCTATTGAATTAGAAAAAAAATATGAGAAACAGTTGCAGGTAGGTAGTATTGAACTTAGAACACTAAGAAAAGCTGATTATGTATGTTTTAAGTGAATGATTTGTGAACTGAGGTCCCAGAAGTGGAACGAGGACAACATTATGATAAGATTTTTTAAAAGAGTGTATTACAGGATCTTCACACTGATTTAAACAGTATGTGAATTTGCTCTCTACATTTCATCCTCTGAGACTTCATATCTTGTGGAAGACTAACACCTTCCCACCAGTAGTAACAGCTGTTTTCTTACATTTCTGCATTTTGATTTTCTGTCGTTTTCCCCCACCACTTTCTTTTTCTTCAAGTTTCATAGCCTTTGGAGTGCCAATGTTGCTGAATAAGAAAAAAATAATTGCTTTAATATCTGACAATTTCACTCTAGGCAAATGCAGCAGAATTTGAATAGGAGAAAACCAATGGTGTTATCTATAACAAAAAGCTTTTCTGAAATCTCTAATCCCCTTATGAAAGCTACTATACTCTTGAATCTTCAATTTTGGTATGCTTGTTAAGTCTATGATTATGGGAATATATCCATGAAAAATTCACTTAAGAATTGTCTGGGGATGAAATATATCTACTGCATTAAATAGTCTGCATCATATTGAAATAATTACAGGACTACCTAATGCCCTCATTTTAGCTGAACTTTTTTCCAATCTGATTATAACTTTAATAGAAATTTGACCAGTTTGCAGAGACTATGTACTATACTACATGAAATGAAATTATGTAATTAATCCTAAATTTTACATAGCTTATCCCTTCTGTCAGCTTTCCTTGTATCTCCATCTTTCACAGTGTTCTGATCAACAGTCAGCAAATTTGATCAAGAAGTTTAAATGGAATTCAGAATCACAATGCTTAAGAAAACCTGTAACAGTATGTCTATCCAGAGGAAAAATCTACTTGTATCGTGTGTCTATGGAATTCTGTCATTGATTTAAGGATGCAGCTTTCCCCGGAGAAGTTGATTTGTGCACTTGACTACTTTATACATCATATACTGCATTTTAGAAGGGCTCCGCATAAAACATTTTAATGAATTTTTAGCTTGCAAAAAGCACTGTTTCCAGTGTTCTTATACAGGAGTAGCCCAGATTTCGTAATTGTCTAGCTCTCCTGCAAAAAAAAAAAGCAAAACCAACCAAACAAAAATCCCCAAACATAAAAAAAAAAACAACAAAACCCTCTCACTTTCAAAAATCCCACTTTTAAACTAGCAAGAAGACACTGAATATGGTATACAGTGATAGTGAAAGTGTAAAGATGAGGAGTTTCATCTGAATTGGAAGATGCAGGCTTCACATTTTGTTTTGAAGATGTCTAGGTTAGGGCTGCTCTTTGTGATGGGTTATGAATTTTTAGCCTAAATCTCTTGAAAACTCTATTTTCCCCAGTTGACAGAAAATGTTTGCCCTCACATTCTGGTTTTCAATGGAGCAAAGAAATTGCAAGAGAGGGAGCAAGGATCTTTCAAACAGTCAAGATTCAAAGCATGAAGTGCTTTGAAAATCAATACAGCAACCTTGAACATGGGATCTTTGTGTGAAGAGCTAGTGCAAACAGTTCAGTAGGGAACAGAAAATGCTAGATAATGATTTCTAAACCAGACATACCCTACATTCCTTTATATAACATGATGTTTGGATAACCTGCACAAAAAATGCTCTCAAACAAATGGATAAGAAGCATGAGAAAAGCACAGAAACAGGAGAGTTGTCACAAGAAAAAGGAGGAAATTGACCAGTGAACGAGATGAAGAATTGGGATGAGGCTCCTTTGCCTGCACATGTAACACTGCCACTTGATCAGAGAACTAAAATAGTAAAAGATAAACCCACATTAAAAATAGCATATTGAAACTAGAAGAAAACAGCCTTTTCTTCACTTTGTCAATTTTGCTTCCTATGCAAAAGGAACACAAACATTGTGATCATTGCTGCAGTGTGCAGTAAGACAGGAAGTTACCATGCAAACCACATGAATTCAGAGTTCTTGTCCACTGTGCTATTTGAATTGTTTTATATAGAAATGTGACCATTTACATGAGCAGCTGCTGCTTACGTGTGTGATAAAATTCTTGGTTTTGTGCATAGCAAGCAAATACAGAAACTATACCATTGCATCTGCCACTATGTCTCAACGCTGCTACCTCACAATTGAGTCTACAAGGAATATCTGTGTTTCCTCCTGCCAATTCTTACTCCTCCCACGGATCGAATAACTCAATAGAACAGCGGGAAGAAGAAGTTCTAATTTCTTCTTTATGTTACAGCACTGATTGCTCACCTGTACTACTATTCTTTTTCTTCTTGAAAGCAGTATTTTTTTTCTAAAAAACCCTGAAGTTATTTAGCATATCAGTGTTTTCCTATGATTCTCATATATCAAAAGCGTTAATCTCTAAAAGCATATTCTTATGTACTTTATTAGTTAGACTTCAACAGAATTCATTAGAGATGAATTTTCATTTTCATCATTGGTAGTGTATCTATGGCAAATATTACAGAGAAAAATAATTTAAAATTAACCTCTGTCTGACAGAAAAAATGGCATTAGGAACCATAAATTTCCTAGTATTTTCAAAATACCAGTATTTTACACATATTGTTAATTCTTTACAATCTGTCTTATTTGCTGGAACATGAATTAGGTATTTGATCACAAACTAAACAGAAGGCTGTAATATAGCACATCATGTACATTTTAAAAATACTCGACGATGCGGTCATAGATTAGTTACACGTTAAAATTCACAAGGATGTATCTCCTAATTAAATTTTCATACGGAAAAGTTGATTTTTTTTAAATGCTTAATTAATTAATTTCAATGAAATATTTTTATTATCTTTTCACAAAATTTTCATTTATTAATATTTATTAGGGCAGGATGGTATTTTACATTAAGTATTTTATGTTAGAACATTTTGAAGAGGTGTAAATTAATATTATACATGAAATTTTAAAATTAGGACAAGTTTTTTAAAAGGTTGAAATATTTGTTTTTCCAGCTGAATGAGGAAAGAAAAAATAAAGTGGTATCAGCATAGTGTAAACACAACTTAGCAACATTATACTCCTACTAATCCAAAACACAGCACAGTACCAGCTGCTAGGAAGAAAGATAACTCTATCCCTGCTGAAATCAGAACAGTATCCATCCCTTATTCTATACCATTTACACAATGCCCATGTCCCATTCTTTCTCTACATCCCAGTAAATGATCAACACCTTTCCAGTCTTTTAATATATACACACAATATTGTTCCTTTAGTCCATGTGTTATCCCTCTAAAAATCTGTTGAGTTCATTTAGTCCACGACTTTGGGCTTCATCAGTCATAAAATTTCAGGGCAGGAAAGATGGTCTGTGATGTTGGATTGTTGCAAGATGCAGTCAGTTCTGATTCCATCACCACTGCACTTGTCCAGCTTCATCACAATTTGTTCTTCATTAATCTGGGTTATTTTTACTGTAACACTCTTGATACGGCACAGTCACCACAGAATTAATGATATACAATGCTATATAGCAATTGGCAATGTACAACTTAATTCATTGTCTCTTCTTACCCAGAATCAAATTCCCTAGAGGTACCCACCAGACTCCTGCATTATTCACCAAGTGCACCCAGCCTCTTGAGTGAAAGCAATCCCACAGATGGATTTGCCTTTGCTTGAGGCAGGAATAACCCAGTCTGTTTTCCCCAGTCTATATTTTAGTATTGGAGGAGCTCTGTCCCTCTCAGCTTTGATTGGGCAGAGCCAGCCCAACTGGCAGATTCTCTAGTACTGACTAACCAAGTGGCCTTTGCTAAATGTGTATCCCAGTGTTTGAAGGTCCCACCACCCACTGCTCTCAGTGGAGTTTTTAGCAGTCCATGGCATTGTTGGACTTTCCCAGAGGATGTGATATATTTAGATTATTCTTCCAGTATCTGGTGAAACTTACACATTTGAAAGCACTCATCTGGAGAGAATTATGTATCTATGTAGTTGCCTGCCTGTCAGACTGAGTAATATGTTTAATGGCTAGGGCTAAACGATCGCAATTAATTGCTCTGAAGATTAGCAGAATCTGTTACATGTAACAAAATGCATGTTTGGGGCCAGACATCATCTCAAAACCAATTTGAATTTGTAACATCTATTAAAATTAGCACCAATCATCCACACCTGAAATTCAAGTTCTGAAATTGTATCTGCCTTGATCAAATATTTTCAGATGAAGAGAATAAAAAATTTTCTGTCAGATGAAAAAAAAAGAAAACAAGGCTGTGTTCTTTTCATGTCTGTCGTTATCCACACTACTGATTCTTTTGACTCTTGTAGCAGAATCACATAATCACAGAATATGCTGAGTTGGAAGGGACACACAAGGATCACGGAGTTCAACTCCTGCCCCTGCACAGCACCATCCCCAGGAGTCACACCATGTGACCCGAGAGCATTGTCCAAATGCTTCTTGAACACTCTCAGGCTTGGTGCCATGACCACTTCCCTGGGGAGCCTGTTCCAGTGCCCAACCACCCTGTGGGTTAAAATCCTTCTGCTAATATCCAACCTAAAGCACCCCTGACACAGCTTCAGGCCACTCCCTCGGGTCCTGTCATTGGTCACAAAGAGAAGAGATCAGTGTCTGCTCCTCCTCTTCCCCTTAAAAGGAAGTTGGAACTGCAGTGGGGTCTCCCCTCAGTCTCCTCTTGTCCAGGCTGAACAGCCCAAGTGACCTCAGCCGCTTCTCATCAGGCTTCCCCTCAAGGCCCTTTGCCATATTCATTGCGTTCTTTTGGATGCTCTCTAATAGCTTAATATATTTTTTACATTGTGGCACCCAAAACTGCACATGGGACTCGAGGTGAGGCCACCCCAGTGCAGAGCAGAGCAGGACAATCCCCTCTCTTTCCAGGCTGGCGATGCTGTGCCTGATGCCCCCTAGGACATGGCTGGTCCTCCTGGCTGCCAGGGCACTGCTGACTCAAATTCAACTTGCCACTGACCAGGACCCCCAGGTCCCTCTCTGCAGCGCTGCTTTCCAGCCTCTTGTTCCCCAGTCTCCAGGGTTGCCCCATCCCAGGTGCGGAATCTGGCACTTTCCCTTGTTGAACTTTTGCACAGTTGGTGATTGTCCAGCCCTCTGATTTGTCAAGGTCTCTCTGCAGGGCCTCCCTGCTTTCAAGGGAATCAGCATTTCCTCCCAGTTTTGTATTGTCTGCCAACTTGCTTAGTATCCCTTCCAGTCCTGTGTCCAAGACATTTATGAAGATGTTGAAGAGCACAGGACTGAGGATGGAGGCCTGCAGAACCCTACTAGTGACAGGTCACCACTCTGGTGTCACCCCATTCACTGTAACCCTTTGTGCCCAACCCGTGAGCCAGTTGCTCATTCATCACAATGTGTTTATCCAGCTGTGTGCTGGACACTGTGTCTGGAAGGATACTGTGAGAGACAGTATTGAAAGCTTTACTGAAATCCAAAAAGATTACTTCAACTGGCTTCCCTTGGTCAGCTAGGTGGGTTACCTTGTCATAAAAAGAAATCAGGTTTGATAAGCAGGATTTTCCTCTCATGAAGCCATGCTGGCTGTGACCAACGACTGCATTGTCTTTCAGGTGTTTTCAATACCTCACAGAATAATCTTCCCCATAACTTTACCAGGTGCTGAAGTGAGACTGACAGGCCTGTAGTGTCCAGGCTCCTCCTTCTTGCCCTTCTTGAAAACCAAGACAAAGGTCTCCAGCTTCCTGTCAGCTGGGTCCTCTCTGAAGAAGCGTGCAGGTTCAAACCTGGCCTCAGAGCAGTCGTACAGCCAATTGCTCAGCCTGTTTCTAGCTTGGTTGCAGATATGTCAGGGAAAGCTGAGTGGTGCCAGAACATCCCTTCTTGGATGTTCAGGGTTGGTAGGATAGACTGTTTTTGCTGGCATATAGTCTCTGCAAAAACTTGTATTTATTATCAGGAAGGAGCAAAAAAATCGTGGAAGACAGATTGCTTTCATGTCTGATCCTCTGATAAAATGAAGAAGCAGTGATGCACAAATATCTTTTTGCTGCTAATAAGTCATTTGTGATGTATAGTACTGAAAGCTTGACTTGCCACCAAAGCAGGTACTATTAACATGCAGTTTTAAACCAATATATTTGGATAAGGTTGTGGTGTTAATTTCAAAATATAGATTGCAATATTTCTCAGATTATTCTGGTGGAAAGAGAGCATTATATTTCTTTGTGCCCATGAACTAAGTCTGCCGTGTAGAAGGCTGTTGTCTCAGGAGTAGGGTGATGCAATTGCCAATGTGAGGCAAGCTGACAACACTCAGACGTGATCTTGACTGTGTGAATTTCTTTCCATAGCTGCATCAAAGGGTCTCTATTTGCTTGACTGTGGATTGAGCAGGAAACATTCTGAGCAGGAACTTCAGAGAAGACATTAAATAATTTTTTTAAAACGGTTTACATGAAGGCGTCTGTGGAGAAAACAGAATTAGATGAAAGAGGGGACTAGAATGGTTGAGAGATGTTGAAGACAGTTGCAAGATGACAGGTGGCTGGAAAAAAGAAGTTTGGGGGCACCCATCTGATCAGCTGGAGAAGAGGAGGACTTGAGAACATGAGTGCAACTATGGAAACACTCCAGAGAGAGAGAGATGAAGGACCAGGAACTAGGATGTGTCACTCAGATTCTACTGAATATGTTCCTTCCTCATGGAAACTGAGTAATGAGGGATTTTGTTCTGCTGCAGGAAGGGGAAGATTCATGTTCATGCTTTGTTCAGTACTAGGAAGTGTAGATGGTCAGGCAGTATTCCATCATTATGTGATGCAAAGATCTGAGCTCATTGTCCCTCTAATGACGGGATGTTTTGGCTGTATGAGATGTTTATTCTGGCCCCTATGCAAGCCACCATTTAGGAAAACTTTTCTGTTTTAAGTTAACAATAACAACAGTAGAGATCTGTACCTGAATGCTGACAAAATGATAGCCTTGCATTATGTGAATTAAGTAGGCAAATGCAGATCCTTTGCCCTTGCGACAAGTATTGCATAACAAGGACAAAGAAAATCTGAAAAGACAGAATATATTGATTGTCTAATCATTAATGGCCACAGTAACTTCCTTGTGTAAGGCAGTTAATATGTCAAATAATGACATGAGGCAATTTTACTAACATTAAGATCTAGAGATATTCTAAGTTCTGGTGTTTTTTCCCAAGAGATCATATACAGAGAAAAACAACAGTGTTCCTATAATGAAAGAAAGGAGATATGGACAGGAAAATTCAGATGGCAAATAGCAGTTAAAAGGTCAGGTTGGAGGCACATGAAACAACACAGGGTCAGATTGCAAGAGAACATGTGAGAGGACAGAGAGGAGGGAACTGAAATCTGGAGCCGGAGATTAATAAAGAACAAAAAATTATTGAATGGAAAACAAATGGAACACCAAAGGAGATTTGCAGTGTAAGGAATGAAGAATGAAAATGAGTTGTTATTTAAAATTTATTGGAGTAATGAAAAAACAGAAAAGCAAAATATGTGATAGGCAGTACAGCAGTATTGCTGTATCTGGTAACTGAATGGAATACAGATCAGCTGTTAATTGTTGTTGAATTTGCCTTAACATTTTCTTAGAGGACAAGTGGAGAAGCTAATTACCCACACGCAGAAGGGAGTCATCTGAGGTGGGATTGTGGAATACCTGCCTCATTAATATGTGGAAACCCAAAATAAATGGTGCACATTACATTAAGAACACAGTATTGAGTTAGATGATGGGAGCAGCAGAATATGCTAGCAGAAGACCAGAGCCAGTGAAGGAAAAGGTGGTAGTGATACCCATTGTTGCACCAGCTGTTGAAACTGGAGTCTTTCTGCAGACAGCAAGAGTGGAAACAATGAGGTCACAGAGTGCTGTGGTCTCTTCCACGGCCCCTACACCCTCACCCGTTTCTGCTGACTGCTCTCTAATTGTGAGGTTCAAATGCCTTAAATTTAGTACATTTTGAACCAAACCACACCAAAACTAAATGTCTCAGTTTAGTCTTATTTGCAGTTGATATGTATTCTCATAATATTTGGAATCAAAAAACTTTGGCTGTCTGATATTCAGACACTGAGTTTTGGTCCACAGCTACATCACAGACATAGTAAATAGCATTAATAAATGGGAAAAAAAATGGCATGTTTTTTAAAAGCAGTCTATGTTTTCTGTAAATTATGTATCTGTAAACAAAACCAACACCATCAGTTATATCTTTACTTCAAATACAGACTTTAATGCAAAGGTTTTTTTGAGGGATTCTGAGAATAAGAGTCTGAAACAAAGTAGGTTCTTATTTCCAGGTCTCTAGTTTCCCAATGTTTTATTGTGTAGTGTTTTATCTTATGGCTAATTATTAGTAAATGCATATGAGGTTTAGCAATAAGAAGTTTCTTTAAGAGCATTCTGAGCTTAAAAGCACTGAAATATGAAATATCTTGCCATTTCTGTATTTTGCAGTGTTTTATTTCTGTATCCAGAAGATTTTCATTTTTGATAGCTATAGAAAGGTGATACATATGCCAAACACATTGTATTTTTATTCTTGAGAGTTAATGAGAGGCATTATGTAACAATGTGTCATACTGACATAATTTAAATTTTTTGAGTATTTTTTCACTGCATAAACTGCTAATTTCTAGGCAAACAGCTGCATTCTGAATTATTTAGAACACTTGTTCTTTAGCTAATTGACAGCTAATTGATGCTTTGAGAGACCATCAGCTAAACAGCATGTAAATGGATTCAGGCTTCTCATGGAGACAAGCGACAGCTTATGAGCTACTTCCACCAGGGCAGCTACTCTCTTGTCTTGCCAGAGACAGGCTGGAGAAGTTACTGCATATAGAGCTACTTCCCTAAAATATTCTCCCTTCTACTAGGAACTTGCAGTTCTTGTTCCAGAGATGGTGTCTTTCTTTAAAAGAATTACTGAAAGTACTCAGAGAGCAACACATCTATTTATGAATTGCCTTGCTTTACCTAGTATTGTTTTATCCCTCTCTCTTCAAATCTCAGATATATGTATAGTTATGTCTTTGGACCAAATGATGCAGCACAAGAGAACAGCAACTTGCAGATTCCCAACTTTATTTGGGACTTGTGAAAAAAGTCCGAAAATACTTCTAATGTATTGTGTCTTTTTCTCTATTGACTTCTGAATATGTTTTGTTAGTTGGAAATACCTCACCCAGCTCAAAACACTGCCTTCCCTCTTACAGAGCTATAACTGTTGTCTTCTGTATTTCAGTACTGGCTTTTACTACGGTGTCCTTCTGACTGACAGGGTTTATTCCCTTCATACATTACACTGCCTCTTTCCCTGGTCACTCCCTGCTGAGGTGTTGCACCGGACAGCAAGGTTTATTGAACTGAGACAGAAAAAGAAGAATCAGACTTATGTGGGACTTGTAACTGAAAGCGAAAATACAATGCATTTGACTTCATGGAGTACAAAGAAGCTACAGTAGTTATGCAGAATTTTTGTAGCCTTAAAGGTTTGGTCTGAATGGGATGGGAGCGTGATTGTTTTCCTCTAGATGGCAGGTTTTGGCAAGCTTTGTTTTAGCCATATAAGCAAATAGAAAGTCTTTCAGGACAAATTACCCAGTTTAGTCAGTACCTTTATCCTACCAAATTCTTCCACTACCCCAGCTGTGCAAGCATGCATGAGTGTGTAGACCCCAATGTCCATGTTTAATCATGAAAATAAGATAGGAATTAAAAATTTTGTAGACAAAGATCTTAAAAGCCTCTACTAAAACTTTATTCTGTGAAATAGATCAGGAATATCTTTCTCTGAAATGTGTATATACCTTATAGTCAGGGGAAAAGTCATAGGAAATCTTAGTTTTCAATCACTTTCTGAAACTGTTTAGCTGCTTATTAACTTTTGAAAGGTAGTTAAGCCATATATCACAATCTTCAAATGAATCACTTTTTTGCAATTGCATCCCAAAGGATGACAGGGTGAAACAGGGTGAAACAACTGCTTTGGAGCCTTCAGTTATTGTTTCTGAATTTACACATTTTTGACATACAAAATTCTTGCTTTTAGGGGTTTGTCTAGTCGAAACATATATTTGCATATAATGGGGACAAAAGGTACTTAATTTCTTAAGCAATGTTAATGTTCTTTTAATTAAATGAAAATGTGCTATATATTTACTCCTTTGCTTGCCACTTTTCTTGTGCATAACTAGGTTTGCCTGAATAAATGTATGTGTGTGTGAGGAAAAGACAATAAGTGAGGCAAAACTCAGGAACAAATGTTTTGGGGTTTTTTTCTGAAAGGCGAATAAAACTTGAAATTAAGATTTATCTTTTTGTGAAACTTCTGTGACATTGCCTTTATACATTATTTGTGAATGTGAAATGACGCTGATAATTTAAGTCATATATTGCCAGCGTTTCAAAATCAGTATTTGGCAATATTCATTCCACACACAGTAATGAAAATTCAATCATATAGTTTGCAATGCTCTTTGAATTAGACATAATATTCACATCAGCTTTTTAAACAGGGCAGCCAGGGAACATATTTTCTAGAATCTCTTCAGCTGCAGAAAGGCATCGTGACTGAAATTGATTGCTACACTTGCCACCATTTCGTGCAGTAATATCCCATGCACACTCCTTTGTACTTGTGTGTCCGAAGTATAATTTTCCATTCACTGCCAATAACCAAACACACAGTTCCTGTAATCGCTAAACTCTGGGTCTTTGTGATGGTACAGGAAGCTATTGATGTTGTTTACTGGCTCCCCAAGGATAACTACTAGAAGTCTAAAGAATGTGCTTTGCAATATTGACAAGGTTTTGTGCAAAATGATTATATCCAAGAAGAATTGCAGACCACTTTTTAGAGGGCAGAGAAAAAGAAACAGCAATATGTTCAGAGAAAATTCTTAACGGTTTTCAGGGAACAAAGCATTTACATAATATCTTTACATCATTCAGTTCTCAGTTTGTGTGTTGCCTCCACAAGTGAAACTGCCTTTTCTCAAAGTTAGTTTTTAGTAAAGTGTTCTCTGTTTTTCCAGCTTTTTCTCTAAACCCAGGTTCCATAAGGATGATTGCCAAAAAGCACGTTTTCAAAAATGTTGTGGAAAGTAATAAATTTGTTGCTAACAGTACCTTGCTTAGTCCCTCTAAAATGTGATGAAAATTAGCAAGTTGAAAAAAAAAAAAATTAAATGCTCATTGATTCTCCATTTCTCCAGTAAAATTTTCTTCTCAGGTAAGATTTCTATGTGTGGTGGTAATGCCTGAATGGGGAAAAAAAAATAGAACTGTAAATAACACAATATCTGTAATTTTGTTCAGCAAGAGTTCTCTTTAAAGACTGCTTTTATGTGCTGTCCTATAGCATAAGATCAGTACTTTGGCTTATAAAAACAAGCACTAACCTAAAAAAATTGGAGAAAAAAATTATTTATGTCTGTTGTTTACTGGTGTGAAACATGTGCAACCTCCTTGCCAGTGCAACCACGTCTTTGATTTCTTTTCTGTCAGAATTATTTCCTGACCTTGAGGGTAAATCAAGAGGCTTTTTAGAATACCCAGGTGTATGCCAAGAAACACTCAAGTGTTCAAGAAGATACCCCTGTTATGTTTGTCTACTGGGTTTGGGTACACAGTCTATTTTTAGTTTAAAACACTAAAAAGATTTCTTTGGGATATGTTGATTTACTAAACCCTGCTTTGGAAAGAGATATATTTGAATTTCTTTTCTAAAAGTATTATTTAAATAATTGAATTTTCACCATTGTCCTGTACATAGCACGGTATTTCTGAATACTTGAGGACATGGAGTAATAGAAGGTTTTGACAGTGTCCACTGTGTAATTCTTTACTTTTATGCCATCAAGGAGCAATAGTTTAACCTGCATTCATGATGACAATATTTAAGTGCCTCAAAAAAGGCATTACCCATTGCTATCATTGTGTTACCTGTCATCTGTCTATCACAAAAATATAAACCCTTATCCAGTAGATCTCTCCTCTTAACAATTTCTTACTTCTACTTTTTTGTCATATGCTATCTGTTGCAGTTTTCCTCTTGATATTTGAGAAATTGCCACTCACTCTGAGGCAGAGTGATTCGTCCCCAGCAACCAGAGTTTTATTCAATTATTTTAAGGCATTATGTCTCACGGTAACTAGATAAAAAATTTGCATGTGAAAGAACTCATCTATTTTACAATATATACTGAGTCAGTCAGTACATGAAACATTATTTTTATTAAAATCACATTTTCTTTTTTTTCCTAAGAAAAGTGATCTAAAATGTTTTTATTGTGCACACATGGGAAAATGAGTCCATTCCAGAGAACTGCATGAGCAAAAATTGCATTAGCAAGTTCACAGAAGTTGCTGCACTGCACAGAAACAAGTCAGGTGCTTAGGAATAAGAAAGTCCATATGGAAACTAATGTTAGCAGTTAATGTGGAATAGTACTGTTTCTTTGCAGTTTCTGGCTCAACTTCAGTTCTATTGCGTGTTTCACACTGCGTTCAGGGACTTGGCCACTGAACAAGGAGAACTAGGAATTAGAGCACAGGAGGAGGGTGAGGAAAGAACATTCTGGAAGATAATAAGCATGGAATTAAGAAAGATCTGGTGTGTTGCAGCTCTGAAAGAAAGGGCATGTTTGCCCATTATCACACAGATGGGTACTCAAAGTCTTGTAGAAATAACATTGTTGTCATTGCAAAAATATTCCAGTTGCCCAAAGCCTTCACAATTACAAGATAAGTGAATGGGGAGTTTTGTCATTGTTTTTGTAGCAATATTAATATGCTGGTGGATTGGGTGATTACTTGTTGTAGTTTATTTTTAATAGAACAAAATTACGCTTTTGAGGACAAATACTGTTGCTGTTACTGAGGAAACCTAAAAGCCCTTTTGCAACAGAAAAAGGAGCGTGATCGGTCAGTTCTTGTACAGGTGTTTGTAAACAAATTAAAGACAAGATTTAGGCAAACACAGGAAAATAGTCTGCCATTGTAGTATTTCTGCACAAACTGCAATTTTAAGGCCATATAATTTCTCTTATTATTGGATTAGCATGATGTCTGCCAAGCAGTCCAAGTATGCGATGACTATCCATCTTTTCTTGTGTATATATATAAAATGGTTGACTAGTTGAATTGGGAATTAGGTTTGAACTCAAAGGCAATGTAGTTGTAGAGGCTTGTCTAAGAAAAAATGCAGCCTAGAATTAAATTTAATTAATACATTTCTCACCAGTGGCCTCATGTACAGTTGTGCGTGAGGGGCAGTTTAGTTGCTGGCATGAGCAGAAATGCGCAGTAATTCTAAGCAATCCATGAAGGCAACTCTATCTGTTTGCAGTTCTAGTGAATTTAGACAACTACGATGTAGTTAGGGGTATTGGGATTTTTATAACCCATTCTAACACCTCTATTTCTTGAAGAGGTTGTAAAGGAATCTTTTATGAGCATGAGTGTTTTCAGTCTCAATTTTGTCGTCTCATCCCAAAGTTAGAACTTGAATATTGCCAGAAAGTATCTGCATAGTATTGTCTGCTACCAAAAATATTAGTAAGGTACTCTGTGGGAAGAGCACTGATGCTAACAGTGCTGAGATGTCCTGATTAATGCCTTTAAAGGCAGAAAAAGGGCATAGTCAATGGACTGTAAATTTTTTCTGGTTTTATAAATCTACATGTTCTCATCATATTTGGCATAATAATCAAACTAATAAAGTTTCCAGCTCTGAAGACTATTCTAGTTCATTGCACTGGAATGGCTGAATCCATAAGCTATCCACTAAAACTAAATCATTAAGTAGCAACTAAAATGAAATATGTTTATAAAGCTATTTTCAGGTATTACCTAATGGATGCATATCATCGTACCACATCATCTTATTTTCTCAGCAAATTGTTTTTAGGGGATATGTGCAGAGAGCACTTATAAAATTTAATGCAATTCAATGTAATGAAGAAATTTGCATTTGAAGCACAGTCACTTACAAATGTTATGGGACAAGCAGCATTCTATTAGAAGGCATTTCAAATGTTTCTGAACAGCAGCTGAGGAGGATATTTCCTGATGTGGTTCTATTACTACAGCACATTTTCTCTTCATCTGTAACTACTTTTTAAAAATAGAAAAGGCAAAACGGAAACTTCAGTTACCAGAAAATACAAAGGACCTCAATTCATCTTTTGAGAGAAGTAATGAGCAGAAGGCTGCAGTTAGTCATCCACTAAAGCTTTACAGTGGAGAGACTCTGATAATTTGATTGCTCATTTTGAAATAGAAGTTCTCCCTGTCCCCAGAAGGTTTTTTGTTATATTGGCAGCTCTGATAGGTAGCTTGTTTCATGAAAAAGAGGAAATGAATAATGACTCACAAAATTTTCTCTGTCAATCTCTCTTTTCCCATCCTCCTCCTGTTGCTGCTTCCATATTTTTGCTGGAAGAGGACCCAATACTATTCCTTTATAATAACTTAAGGAATCAGGACCTATGACTGATTTGTGTAAATCTGTCGTAAGTCATTCCTAGACAACCAGAATGCCAGTGGAACTCCCATGTTGCCATTTTTTTAATCTCCAATAGCCTCTAATAGTCTCTCTCTTCTTTATGCCCATTCACATGAGCATCTTGAGCTTTATTTTTGGTTTTGTTTTTCTGATCTTCCTCAAGTTGCTTTGTGTCCCAGAGCCTTCTTCCAAAGGTGTATTGTGGCATTTTGCCACACTGCACCTCTAGAAAACTGCTGCCATGCTGCTACTATCAGAGAACTACTTCCACTAATGTTTAGAAATACAGTAGAAGAGTATACATTCTCTATAACTCATTTAGGCACAAGTGTCAACAAACCATCCTATATCACTCAGAGAAAAAATTGGCTTTTTTGATGAGGAGCTGAGCAGAGAGTCAGGCTATGGAATTAGATTAAATGTACAATGCTGTTTGTGGAAAATGATTATTTCACCTCTCTGATAACAGCCATTTATCTACAGCTGTCTCCCTATTGTTGGTTTTAAAACTGAAGGTAGAAATTTGTTTGTCTTCTTCACCATTTGGATGCCAAACTGCCCTGCGTTGACTATCATAAGTGACAGCTAAAATTTTAACTGCATCCCCACAAAATTTGCAAACATAGAACACCTATTCCTTAATTCCTGCTGTGTTCCTCCCTGTTTCTATGATTTATTTAATGAATCTTGAAAGACCAAAGAGGGGAATTACACTTCAGAAACGGAGGTTATCCAGTATATTAAAGGATCAAGGTATCACTCAGGCTATAGAATGATCAGTCCAAAATGGCTTGGTGCTTCTGAATGTCATCATCTCAGGAGAATTATAAATCAAAGGCATGGAGCTATAAATGTGTGGTATGGAGGGTATAGACTCCACAATAGTGTGCTTCATCAGCTTATTTGGCACTGTGGCTTAGGTGGAGTGACATTACATAATTTGTGATGACTTTGTTCTGACATCTTCCCATCATAAAGGATTGAGGGACCAAAGTCACAGAAATGTCATCGGTGATAAATTCAAGCTAGACTTTAATCTTCCTCACTTGAAGTAACATCAAAGAGGAATAACACAGCCCGCAAGATACTTTAGACAACTTGTTAAAGAAAAAATGGTCCACAACTGACAGATTGAGTGAAAATTGCATTGATAATTTAAGGTGCATTTTCCTTCTGAGCTTGGAAGGATTTCACATATAAAGGCTCAAGTTAACCAGAATTCCAGAAAACATTCAAACCTCTGTAATTTTGCAGTGACTATATCTGCTGTTTACCCAGCAGACTTAATGTTAAATGTTGAAAGGTCTTTGAAAAAGCAATCTAGTCAGTACCTAATTTGAATAATAAAAAACATAGTTATTATTGAGAATAATGCTGCTGATTGCTTGTACTTGAGGCTTAGACTCTAAAATTATGTGTAAGACCTATTCACTTTTTCCAGGAAAACTTCTAAGATCCTAAAACAGAAGTGATGTTGTCTTTGGCCCCTATGATAACCAATGGATAAAGACAGGCAACTCCAAGGAATTAATCACTTCATTGCCAGATTCCAGTGAATTTTTAATGCAGTTTGTATTGGTTTTGTCCAGCCTGGTTTTTGGTAGCAGGAGGCCACAGAGGTGGCTTCTCTGAGAAGCTCGTGGAAGCTTCCACCATGTCCAGCAGAGCCAATGGCTGATGGCTCTGAAGACGAACATGCTGCTGGCCAAGGCTGGGCCAATGAGAGAGGTTGGTAACGCCTCTGAGATGACATATTTAAGAAGAGAATCAAAACAAAGTCACAAGATTTTGGATTCTAGTCAGAGGAGAGGAGGAGGTGAGAACATGTGAGGGAAAACAACATGGTGACACCGAGGTCAGTGGAGAAGGAGGGGAAGGAGGTGCTCCAGGCACTGGAGCTGAGGTTCCTCTGCAGGCCGTGGCGAAGGCCATGGTGAAGCAGGTTGTCCCCCTGCAGCCCATGGGTCCACAGGGGATGCAGAGATCCACCCACAGCCCGTGGGGGAGGTGCCCGTGCTGGAGCGGGTGGATGCCTGGAGGAGGCTGTGATCCAGTGGGAGACCCAGTGCAGAGAGAGGGCCCTTGCTTCCAGGCTGGAGCAGCCTGTCCTTGGAGGGCTGCACCCCGTGGAAGAGAGACCCACAGTGCAGAAGTTTTGGGAGGACTGTGTGCCCGTGGGAGGGACTCACGCTGCAGCAGGTGCCATGTGGCTGCTGCTCATGAGAGTGGACCCACACCGGGGAAGTTCACAGAGAACTGTCTCCCATGGGAAGGGACCCCACGGCCTCACAGGGAAAGGACTCCTCTCCCAGAGCAGTGGAAGGAAATCTCAGTGATGAACTGACCAAACCCCCATGCCCTGTCTCCCTGCGCTGCTGGTGGGAAGGAGGGAGGGGCTGGGGGTAGAAAAGGTGTTTTAAGGGCTTATTTTACTTGTCATTATCCTCCTCTGATTCTGCTAGCAATAAATTCATTTTGTAACTGTAAGTTCAGCCTGTTTTACCCTTGAAGTGTTTTCTCCCAGTCCTTATCTCAACTCATGAAGCCTTCATTAGTTTTTTTTCTTTCTCTGCTCTGCCCAGCTGTGGCAGAGGAGGGTGAGCAAGCAACTCCTGTGGGTGCCTGGCGTTGGGCCAGTGTAAAACCATGACACAGTCTAATAGTTGTATTTTACTCCTCCCTTTCTCTATTAGAAATCATCTTACCTTTCAAAAATAGGAATTACAGTCTGTGTATTCATCAAATTCTGTTTTAATCAGTGCCTGGACAAGGTCTGGAGGGTTTTTTTTTTAACCCCCCCGCAGTCATCTGGCATATTTCTGTCTTGCTTACCTCATTTCAACAACTATGATCTTAAATCCAACAGTGACGAATGTGTTGAATTTAACATCATAGGAATGCTGGTGATCAGATGGTGAAGAATTGGGACTAAGTATTGATGCAACACTGTCTCTAAAACAATAACCTCTATAATTTTTTTTTTTTTTCAAAAGCTGATCTTTTTAAAACAAAAGGAGAACTACAGTATAGCTAGACCATGTAGTGTTCAAGAAGACTGCATTTTTTTATGTATTGCGTAAGTCTTTGAGTGAGACATCTACAATATATCAGATTTAGGCTTTGTGGTTTTGGTTGGTTTGGGGTCTCTTGTGTGTGTGTGTGGAGTTTTTTAAATTATAATATCCAGTAGAAAATAATATGACATTGTTATATCATTTTGCACGCAAGTTAAAAAAAGGCCTGTACTTGGCCAGTTCTAAATTGGACTTAATTTGAACTCATGACCTCATAATCCATGCGCTCCACATCCCATTACTAAACTTACAATACATGTGCTTTTCTCCAATGTATGGGGTTTTATTCCACTGTAGGAGTTCTTTTGCTAAATGACATATTATATTGCAAAGAAATGGTGAGACCCAAGTTTTAATATTAATATCCCATTTTTATTTCACTAGCACGGTTGCAATTACTTCCTTTCTCAAAAGTCAGTCTCTGCCAGATTGTTTTTCATTATTTTTTTTTCTCATGCTAGAAATGTCACTTTTTTTTCAGATTTAGAAGTGTTATTTTAAGAGATATTCTGGAATATATAGCAAAAACCTTATGGAAACCTTCAATGTTTTTTCCTTCAATTTAATAACAGGTTTGACTGAATTAGAATGAAAAAAACACAACTAGCTCATAATTTCTTGACTTTTTTTTTTTTTAAATACACAATAACAGAGGATAGTTTGATTGACATATCAAGCAGCAATTCCTTCAAAAGCGAATCCATCTCTGTTTCTGTAAAAATAATGCAAGTCCTGAAAGGTTATTGACACTTCAGCAGAAGAAACAGATTTTAAGTTGCTGGCTAGCAGTATGTCCTTTAGAATTTTTTTTAACATTTCATCAAAGGCAGTGTAATTAACCTTAGAGCAATGGATAAAGTCCATCATCCTCAATTGGCAGAATAACTTTGTCATGTAATGGCTACTGGTCATATAGTGCTCTTTCAATAACACTTTCTTCATTTAAAAGCTGTATCAGAGCTCTTGACTACCATCTCAGAGAGAATTTTCCCCTTCCCTCTCTTCTTGTTTTAGAAAAGTGGCAGGGGCATTGAAGTTAAAGCAGCAACATAGTAAAAAAGAAGACAACAAAAATAGCTCTATCATGTGGGGAAAACACCAAAAGCACCAGGTATCTGTGAGCTTTGTGTAGTAAAGGAATAGTGGCAAGTTTTTATTTTGCTAATCTGCTTAAAGTATTGGGGGAAGAGAAGAAATGGAAAAGTCTTTTCTGGTTTAAATATCGGGCAGTGTAGTGTGTATCATTCTTTTATATTAAAAACTATGTTTTCCTGTGCTGCATGATTTATGTCTGCAAGGATGTATTGGTGTTAAAAGACATTGATGCATTTCAATAAGGGAAGGCTAATGAAAGAGTAAACGTATTCAAGCAGAAATCATAACATATTTCTTCACACAAGTTAGTCTAGAATGCTAAATCTTTATAGAATAATATAATCACAGATTGGTTTGGGCTGAAAGGGACCTTAAAAATTATAGAATCCTAGAATGGCTTAGGTTAGAGGGGACATTAAAATCATCTAGTCCCAACCCCCCTGCTATGGACAGGGACAGTTTTCACTAGTCCGGGTTGCTCAGAGCTACAGCCAGCCTAGTCTTGAACACATCCAGGAATCTTGAACACATCCACAGCTTCCCTGGGCAACCTGTTCCAGTTTCTCCCCCCCTTCNAAATATCTAATCTGGACCTGCCCTCTTTCTATTTGAAACCATTTCCCTTGTCGTATGACTACCTGCGCTCCCAAAAAGTCCCTCTCCATCTTCCTTTTAGGCTCCCTGAGAGGCCACAATTAGGTCACCCTGAAGACTTCTGTTTTCCAGGCTGGACAAACCCAATTCTCTTAGCCTTTCCCTCTCCAGGGATGTGATGTGACGTATTTCTTCCTTTTGAAATCTTGTCGTTACTTTTGTTATTTGTTTCCTTTACTGTTAAAAGGTGTCACTGGTGAGATAAATTCACCTTCTTGTTTTGGTATAAAGCCCAATTTCATTGGGACAATGCCTTTCATTGTAGAGAACTTATTCTGTCTGTTAACAAAGGCTGAGGTTGAGAACAGCAAAGGAATTACTCTAGGAGACAAATTTTTAGTTAGAAAAATGCAAGATGATATTCAAAAATGCTGATATTTAGAAGGAGTTAATTTTTCCAGATATATGGAATTTAAAAAAATAAATATTTTGTT